>JAODAH020045686.1:0-39292 GCA_027574865.2 Coproporus ventriculus | reverse complement strand
TTCATAGCTTTCTGGTTTCTTTATTTCTTCGCTCATTAACCTTTCCCTGGTCACTCTCCTTTACTGCCCCATTCCTCTTTAATTCCTGCTACTTCGGTCATGCACTTATATCTTGCATTCATCTTTGAAAGTATCTTGATTCCATCTGTTAACGATGCCTCTGTTTGGCATCTAATCTTCTACCATTTTCGGTAGATAACGTGGATTTGTGTGGTTAGTTAGTGTTCGATTTAAAATTAATATAAAATAGCAAGTAAAAGAAGAACATACGTAGATCCCTTCGGGACTGCTATTTTCTTGAAATTGGCTGTAAATTATGAAGGCTGTTTTTTGCGGTGACAAAACAAATAAGAGTAGTGAGAAACGATTTGATATGGAGAAATATTATTTATGTATAAGGGTGATCAGATTTTGAGCAGAATGCAGGACTCTAACAAAAATAGTGGTAGTTGTACAATTTAGATACTAGTCAACGCCCTTATTAAGGAGGGTGCGACATCTATAGGATTGATGAGAACTTGTACAATATGGGGAACATTTTTTTTTACTTTGAAGAGGGCCAATTTAGCTACATAAACCGCCGCGGGCTTTTCTTCGTGGCTTAGTGTAATTCTATTTTTTTAAGAAATATGTAGACATAGCCGGCTGGAATATTGTAGGAGTACATAAAATATAATTAAGCTGTACATATTTTGATAAGGGTGTCGGGACAAAATACGGACTGATAAAATTTAAGAACTCCTGGATGAAAGTATTAAAATAGAAATTTCTTTAACCTTGTCACTAAAAGACAATTTCTTTTATAATGTGTGATTAATCTATGGGTTATTATTATTTTTTTTACAAAAGCTTCCAATTTTATTGCAGCTGTATAAACTATTAAATAATTTACTACCAAACATATGTACTATATGGTGCAGCTGTCTAATTCTTTTGATCTTAATCTAACCTAATCTTATATTCACAAATAAACAGATCAAATGCACCCGGATTAAAATTTTCGCTTTTAAAAACAATTTTAAAAACATCTTTAAAAAAAGATGTAATTGCAATTTAATGGGTTGTATTAAAAAACAGCTAGTGACATTTGTTAAGTGATATGCACCTGTTCTTGCAATTTCTTAAGCGATAATTGATAATTTGGAAAGGAGGTCAATAATTTAATTGATTTATAATTAGGTTAATGCAACATTGTATATTCTGAGATTATATCATATTTCTCTGCAATTTTGTAGGGAAAAGTACTACAGTAGTCGATATAATTTTTAAATTTTATTAATTCAAAATTTCCTAACATAATAATGCGGTTTACTATTTTTTATTTGATAATATATTGACGGTTTGTTTTGAAAGTAACGAACATTGACATTGAAATCCCCTTCAATGATATTTTTGCATATTATGTTTATTTGTATTTATTTTATATACCTTCTTATATGAGGGCATTATTGAAAAATCTAAAAACGGTCTTAAAGATCTAGTTCCGAAAGTGTTTTGCTTCTGCATAAGTATGTGTGAAATATCAAATGGAGATTATATTGAAGGGAGTAACAATGCTGTAGATGTATAATTTTTTCCGATAAATGAAAATCCTTGTTACTTTTTAAAAACACCTCGTATTTTTATATTCAAGAAAACTACAAGTTTTAAAAAAATTTCTCATTTAATATAATTAAACATTTTATTTGTTTCCAATGCATTTTTGTAGCCAAATTTTATAATAATTTTTTTTGTTAATTTTAAGAACTTAAATTTATACAAATTTATCAAATATATTACAAGAGTTCATTCCATTTCTGATGCTAAACAAATTTATGCACCCAAACGTATATATCATGCCTTTTAGGTAGTAAATCCAATTAGTAACTTATAGATGCAATAACTTTCCCCGAATGGATAGTTACTTGTAATTCAGCTCCAATTTGATGTTGTTGACTTGCCTTTTGGTAGTAACATAAATGAATTCCGGAAAAAGCTAAATTCTCCGAACATTGATCATTTTCGGTAGCGAATTTTGCTGTTAAACTGCATAAAGTAATTTCTACATTAAGATTATCAGATCTTTTTTCACAAGCAAATTCTATCCCCAATTATAATTTTGTTGTCATTGACTGGAAATAATGCAAACACAACACATCGGGTACAGATTCTAGATCTGCATATGCAGCCAAAATAATTGCAGTGTAATCGTGCCCTTTATAATTCAGTGTTAATTGTCCTAATGTAAGTGGTAGCCTTTTATTGTTGTAACATAATTTAATCTGAAACAATAGGCATTAGTATTAGAACCCGCGATACACTTATATCTATATATCAGAGAGGCATGCGTAAACATGTCCGTTGTGCGCATGCGTCAAGTTCGAGACAAGCCGAAAAAGTTTTTAAAATAATTATAAATAATGACCGGAATTTGTGCCACAAAATGTGAAATAAAAGACTTCGAAAATGCAAAAAATAATTAGAATTAAATCTTTTTACATATGAAATTTTTTTTAGAAAACACGAATGCACATTGAATATCTTACGATGGCCATTTTAGTCAAATAGTTAAATATATGAAAAATAGAAAATTCCAAAAATCAAAAATTTTATAATAATAGAAAAATTGAAAATTGGTAAAAAAATTTATAAACAGAAAATAAGCAGTAAAATCTTTCATTACTATTTGATAAAAATCAATTTTAAGCTTGTGCCTACAATGTGAAGTTAATTTCTGCAGATAAGAACATACAACATGCGCATTGACATATCAGTATAAGTGTAACGTGTCTGTACCTACATTTATGAACGGGCAGTACAAAATTTGAAAATATTTGCTCTTACCTCCTGGCTCCTTCAAAACATATCGGAAATATATTTGTGCATTTTATGTGATTATTTTTTAAAGGATCCAAGTATTAAATATGAATTGATTCCCTCCAGGTTGTATAGTTGGAATTGCTATTATTTAATATTGAGGTAGAAGATTATTTGCCATTTTCTATATAATTATTTTTCTGGAAATACACTAATGCACAATATGTAAATCGATATGTGGAGTAAACTTACATGAAATCACAATTTTCTCGAATGAACGTGGGTTGAACTGCTGTGGAATGAATTAACTGTATTAATAAATTTATTTTAACAATGTGTTGTTTAGGGCAACTGTCAATTTTGTTTTTTAATTGTTTTTACATAGGTGATCAGATAAATTTAATAATAAAAATTGAAATTAAGAATAATGTTTCAAATTTTGACGTAAAATGTCATTCTAATTTTCTAAAGAAATGTTTTGTGATATTTTTTGTTTTACTTCGCAAGTCAAGAAATGAACAAGGAGATTTAGAAGAAATGGAATTAAAATTGAGAATCGGTTTGCTTTCGGTGTTAAAGGTGGAATCTAAGAAAAAATTTTGCACTATGTTCTACATACCTCAAAGGTTATTTGTGATTACTTACGCACGCCTTTCCTTCAACCCCAAAACGCCAAAATTACCCCATCTCTACTCCCAAATATTAGATGTTATCTGATTCCTTCAAAAAATTGAAATTAAGCTTCAAAAATGGTGTCTAGTAAGCTTTTGGGTGGCTGATGAAGGATCCAGCTGTCGGTTACCCGTAAAACTCAACCACAAACCGGAAAACCGTGAAAACTTGGTCATTTTCAACTTTGAACTTTCACTTCAAAAATATCTTCTAGGGGTCTTTTGGAAAACTCAACTAGGGACCGGAAAATCATGAAAACTTGGCCATCTTCTTCTAATTTTATCAACGTTGTATTTTTGACTCCAAGAATGTCATCTAGGAGTTTTTGGGTCGCTGAACAGTTACCCGGAAAACTCAACCAGAGACTGGAAATCGTGAAAAATTTGCCATTTTCAACTATGTATATACTTTTTATTTCAAAAATTAAATGAAATGGCCAACTTTTCACGATTATCCGGTCTCTGATTGAGTTTTCCGGGAGACTGACTTCTACTCTTGATCAACGACATAAAAAAACCCCTAAAGGACATTTTTTAAATTAAAAAAAGTTTGAATTCATGTTCTGCGCCCAAAAACAAAACCCTAGAAGACATTTTGAAGTGAAAAGTAAATATGTAGTTAAAAATGGTCAAGTTTTCACGATTTTTCCGGTATGTGGTCAAGATTTCCAGTTAACCGACCCCGGATTTGTGATCAGCGACCCAAAAAACTTAGTGAATACCATTTTCGAAATTTAATTTCAATTCTTTTTTAAATCAGATAACATCTAATATTGAGGGGTAGAAATGTAGCAAAATTTTTTTAAAATTTTTATTCAATCCATGAACATTTAACTCAAAATTTTGGTGGAACCCTCCTCCTTTATTTAACCCTGATGAATCTGATGATCGCCCCGATTATGATAATTTAATATTATTTTTATCTTATGTCATCGATTTGTCAATTTCTTTATATACCACAAAAAAATTTCGTTGAAACGATTTTCTACACAATAATTATTTTTTTGGAAATGCACCTATTATACAATAAATAATAAACTTACATGAAACCGCATAGAATCACAATTCAACTCTTTAAGATGGATGCAAATGGATGAACTGCTGCTGAACGAATTAAATTTTGATAAATTTATTTTTTCAATATGTTGTCTATAGCAACTGCCAATATTCTTTTTTATTTTCGTACATAGGTGACGAGATTAATTTAAGCAAAACCTTCTTTTCATGTTTGTACTATCATTAGCATAAAAATTTTAGTTAAAAGAACTACAAAATAAACTGTCAATTTAAAAGTTATTTTGACCCGAAAAAGAAAAATGCACCAGTTAAATTTAATTTAAAACACGAGTTAGAATGAACATTTGAATAATTGCGCCGGAATTTTCGTCAAAATAATAGGAGAGCGTTCAAGAATGAAAAGATCACTGGACGCTTGTCCGTGTGCACTTGAGTAGGAGAAATTTAGCAACAGTTATACAACTAAAATTTAAAAAAAATACGTTCTTGTCTCACTTCTTCAAATCTTCATAGAAGTATTGGACTGAAAAACTGGAATAACCTTTTACTGGTCGGATTCGACCGTTTGAATATTTTCAAGGACCAGAAAACAACGTCCATTAAGGTGATTTTTCAATCTCGGGAAAAGGAAAAGTCACAAGAATTCAAGTCAGGTGATAAGGCGGGTGAGGACTCACAAAAATGTTTTTACTGGCCAAAAACTCATTTATTGAAACTGCTATGTGACAAGGCGCATTGTCCTGTAGCAACATCCAGTTGTTTTTGATGTTTTTTTCTAAATTTTTTAAGAAATTTTCGACAAAAGTGTTGATTGACTGTTTAGTTTTGAGACACAAACTCTTTGTGAAGAATTCGTTGACTATTAAAAAAAACAAATCAACATTCATTTGACCTTGGTCTTGCTCTTTCTTGCGTTTTTGCATTGGAGAGTGTGCCATTTCCCATTCGTAAGTAAACACCTAATTGTCACCAATAATGACACGTTCCAAAAAATAAGTTAAGACACCTTTCCCTCCTGATATTTTTTTCCGCCTTTCGACATTTTGAAATTTTAAAATGTCAACATATCAATAATTTTTTTATTTTTTATTTATAGATTTTTTTTAATATCCCATTTCTTCTATTGTTTCTATTTTCTTTAGATTAGTTTTATTTTAAATTTCTTTCTCTTAAAAACTTTTGTGTGATTTTTTTCAATTTTTAAATTAAAATTTCCATTTCTCCAATATATTTTATAGTATCATTCATTTTCAACTGTTTTTCAATTTTAATACTTTATATTATTTAATATATGCAACCAAGCGTACAGATACATAATGAATTGATAAATGAATATGATTAAAAATATTTAAATTGAAAATTTTATTTGGATTTAACATTTTTTTCATTTTTCGTTTCATCAAAATATTTAAACTTTTTCAAGATTTTGACTTCAAAATCGAAAAGTTAAAAAAAATATTTGAGTTTGAAATTCGAAAGCTTCAAAAAGCAGAAGAACGTTGAAAAGACGGTGAAATATTAATAACTAGATATTTTAATAAGCCAAAAAATTGAAAATTTAAAAATCATAATATTCAAAAGTTGACATTCAAAAACAATTTCTAAAATTGTAATTTGAAGAAGTGAAATTTTGATAGTTTCTAAAATTTAAAAATTGATATTTCGACGCCATTTTTATTCAGGCAAACAACATTGGCGTAGGTTGCGGTTCTTTCCCAACTGCAAGATGGAGATGAAAGGGTTAATGCGTACTACAGCAAAACCTTGTCAAAACCGGAAAGGAATCACTGCGTGACTGGACGTGAACTATTACCGGTAGTCAAGGCAGTAGAAAATTTCTACAAATATGTTTGTGGACGAAATTTTCTGTTGATGACTGATCGCGCCGCACTGAAATGGCTGCTGAAATTTAAGAATCCAGAAGAACAGGTGGCCAGATGCATTGAAAGGCTGCAGGAATTCGATTTAAATATTGAACATAAAGCTGGGAAAAATACATGGAAACGCTGACGCCCTTTCTAAAAGACCATGTGGAGAAGATTGTAAACAGTTCTGCCGTGCGGAACTAAAAGAGATTTCGGTTTCCCGAACTGCTATGGAAACTGAGGAATGGAATATTAAAAACATACAAGAAGCCCAAGGAGAAGTTCAAGATCTGGCTATAATTCTAGAGTGAAAGAAGAAAAATAGAAGACCATCTTGGGGAGAAATTTTTAGATTTTCCCCTAGACTCAAAACTTATTGGACGCAATGGGATTCTCTAGTAATGGATAATGAGTATCTTAAACGAGTAATCACAAAGCCTGAGGGAGGATAAGATAGGAGACAGTTGGTGATTTCCAGGTGCCGAGTTAAGGAGATTTTGGAAAAGATGCATAATGGAACAACCGGAGGTTACATGGGTATTTCTAAGACTTTGGCAAAAATCCGCGAGCAATTTTATTGGTGGAACTGCAACAAGGATATAAAGGACTGGTGCAAGAAGTGTTCGACCTGTGCCGCCAGTAATGGACCGAAAAAGCGAAGAGCACCCATGAAACAATACAATGATGGAATCCCATTTGAAAGATTTGCGATTGATATTGCCGGTCCTTTCCCCGAAACGGAGGGTGGAAATAAATACATCATGGTGGCCATAGACAATTTTAGTAAATGGGTAGATGCCTATGCGTTATCAAGGAAGGAACACTACGACATTAAAGCAGGAGATGGAGATGGATTTAAAACTGAAGATATGGGCTGATTATACAACCCAAAATTCAGCTTTACAGAAGAAAAACACCAAGATCTATTTACTGTCCCAGATAATTGTTTGGGTTATTGTGTAGCCCAGGATCTTCGGATGTCGAGAGGCATTGCCTTATTATCTATCAATTACAAGAAATTGGCCATCCCCAAAATTGGTTGTGGAATGGACGGGTTAAACTGGGGGACTGTAAGAAGTATGTTGGAAGTAATTTTTAGAAACAGTGATATTAGGATGCTAGTATGCAGTTACAACCCGCATCCCACAGTAGAGAAATCTGTTGATATTACTTCTATTCAACCACAGGCTGTAAAACAAGGACACTCTGTAGTTATTACCATGGGCCAATACCGAGTATTTTCTAGAGCAAAAGGTCTTTAAGAAGGGGGGCAGTGTAGCGAATCTGTAGGCAACTAAAGATACACCTAATACGAAGGGCGGAAACATTCTCAAATACAAGAGATATTTCTAGGTGAGAAACTTCAAAAAATAAAAAATATATTATTAAATCTACAAAGAAAATGAAAGAAAACAACATTTTTAATTTTAATTTTAGTTTTTAAATTTTACAAAAACAAAACTTAAATAAAAAATCTTTGACATAGAACAATATTACATTTATTAAGTCGAATATAACATAAAATAAACAAATTAAAAAAAATGTTATAAAATAAAAATATATATATATATATATATACACATATAAATAAATAACATAAATAAATTTTATTTGTACTTAAATATTTGGATCGATATATTTTATTGCATTTGCCCTTTTTGGTTCCCTAAATGCACTTATGCTATAGTGTAGTTATTCCCATTGTATATAATTACGTGCATACGTCTACTACATCAACTGCTTTAACGCAGTACTCTTGTTTTTTAAATGGTGGAAAGAATTTATTATTATTAACGTTTGCTACTGCGCATTTATTTTTTTGGATACAACAAGAATAATAGATCTATACTTATATTATTTGTAAACAGTGTCGAATACAGAAAATTTTTATTTATTTTAAAGAAGTCTAAGTGTAAGAAATTTTTTATTTATTCTAAGGTATTCTTAGTTACCTATAATCACGGCATAATTTCTTTATTAAATATTTAGACGTCCTATTTTTTCGAAATGTATCTGTTCGCATAACAGTACTAAAAAACTTTTTTGCGCAACAGAAGTAAAATTTTAGAAAGTAGTGGGAGTACAAGACAAAATATAGTAAAACGTCAAAATGTCAAAACTTTAAAATGTCAAATTTTATTTTTAGTTAGTTTTCAATGCTTCGATTTTTGAGATTTTCAATATTTGGTTTTCGAATTTTCCCTTTTTACATTTTTCATTCATTTTATCAACTTTTCTATTTTATTATTTTGAATTTCCAATTTACCATTTTTTTGACTTCAATTTTAAATTTTTTTGAGTTTTAATCTTTTCTTGCATCTTTGACATTGAACATATTTTTAAGTTTGATGCTCGATATTTTATTTTATATTTCCTCTACATTATAAAGTTTTATTTCTCAATTTTAAGTTCGTTGGCAATGCTCACAATGCTCTTGAGCATTATCAACTGATTTTTTTCTATTCTTACTTCTTACCTACAATAGTCCCACTTTAATTTTTATCGAAGTACAATGGAGTACCAAACTCTACAAGAGAGCACTTTTGGAGTACGCTTTTCAAAAGAAGTACAACTGGTAAAAAAATGAGTACACAACTCCCTAAATAAGTAGGGTTGATCACTTTACGTATAATAAATAACTAATCTATAAATGTTCTTCATTACCATCTTTAATTTCTATATGTATGCAAGAAATGTTATCTTCCTTTAATGAAAAGGTACCTTCAAAATAAACGCCTTTCAAAACAAAAGGAAGCCAAAAATAAGTATCTTCCAACATACTCCCATATGGAATCTCATTAATTTTAAACCAGTTCGGCTCCATTTCTTCTGTAGGTTTTGCGACTCCTAAAAACTTTTCTGTTGTGTACACATGCACTTTTCGGGAAATAATTTCATTCTCTTTGAATTGTATAAAGCCCAAATGAAGCAAATCTTCCTCCTCTACGTGCAAATTACATTCTTCAAACAATTCCCTTTTGGCACATTGTTTTAAAGTTTCTTCTTGCTCTAGCTTTCCACCATACCCATGCCACTTTCCTGTTCCAAAACCACGCTTTTTTAATCCAAGAAGAATTTGGTCATCTTGTATTATAAAAATTAATGTTTGTAGACTGATGTTTTGATCATTCATACTCGATGTTCCTTCTGAAATCAAAATCAAAATATTAAAACGAATAGAAAAAAAAGGGAAAATGAAATAAAACAATGTAACATATGGAATATAGGATCATTGTGCCAATAGTTGGTCAATTCTCATCAACTTTGACTTTCATTTTTAATATGTGGATGTAAAATATATATTTATCTAGTTTTTACATAAGAAAAAGTTGAATACTTATTTCTGATGAATGTCAATTAATGTTTAATTATTTGCATCCAAATAAATGTAAACATATTTCAGAAATATAATATATTTATTTAATATTTGGAAGTTTCGATTTAATATTTCAAAATTGATATTTGAAAATGACATTTTCATATTTTACATTTATTAACATTTTGACATTCTTAACATTTAAACATTTTTTGACATTTTCGCATTTAAAAGTTTTAACAGTTTTTGATATTTTGTTAATCTTTGAAATTTTTTAACATTCATGTTTTGAAGTTTGACACATGATACAATTTTGTGTTTTAAAATTTTTTATATTATGATGATAATGCTTCAATGCTTACCTTTAAACACTAAATTATCAATGTGCACAGGTAAACAACACGTACAATTTATTTTGGACATTTAATTTCTTGACATGTTATTTGTGAAATGAAAGTACTGAATAGTTTGTATATTAAAAACGCAGGAAATCACATGAATTGCGATAATATTATCGATTATTTACCACATTTTTATTTATTTCTTAATGAGGTATGAAGTTGATTATAAATTGTATTCAAACATGTTTATTTACTCAAAGATAATGAGAGATTCGGTTCCATATGTTTTAAAAGTGAAATAAATTAAATATTTGGATTTGTTTAAACTGATAAAAAATAGTAAGTGCATGTATTTTCCCTTTATACTTGAGAACAATGTTACCATTTTTCGCACCTAGATTTTACGCTTTTTTAAAAATTCTGATGCGAAAAAATGAATTTTTCACGTTGGCACTAGAGACCCTATATTACAACCTAGTACCTCTAGCTAGCACTTTCTTTTTCTTTTAGTGTCATATGTGATGAAGATTAAATTAAATGAATATAAGGAAAGTAATATAAATTTATTTTGATCATTCTTTCCAACTTCCATTTTCGACGTTTCCAAATTTTCTTTATTTTCTTTCAAATTTTTACTTTTTTCCACGTTTTATTTAATTTTTAATTAATCTTTAAAATTTTACAATTTTCTTGATCATTACTACGAATCTTTCCAATGGGGAAGAACACATGTTCTAACAAGTTTTCCGAGAAGAAAAGCGTGAAAGTAAAAAATCTAATATTTCGAATTGTCAATATTGGAAAATGTAAGTGCAGATAGTACGAATTCATTTCCAGGAGTTCTGCAGTCCGAAAGAGAGCATATATAAGTATGCCCAATTTTATCCAGAGTAGATATACATTATAGATAAATTGAACCAGAGACTGTATTAAATGTGGAGCTGGAACTATTTAAACTAAACAATGAGAAGGTACTTCTATTAGTTCTACTACGACGAGTAATACAACGACGACGGTAATTGTAATTTATGATCGAAAATTAACTACCATTTAGGTAAACATATTCATTTTCATTTATTACACATATAAACAGAAACCACATCGCAATTGTACACGTTTAAAATAAAAATACAACACTTCATCATTATGTGTGTGCATTAAGGTGCCCACTATTTCCCATATTGATGAAATCATGGGAGGTCCAGCAGAATTTGATTCTGTACACTAAAAGAACATGTTTTAAAGAAATTTGACAGTCATAATCTACAAAATGCTCCCAAAAAAGCAAAATTTGTGTGACTATCAAGTATGAATCTTTATTTTCATGCTTCGTAAGATTTTTTATGGTTTTATATTCTTAAAGAAGAAAATTACTTATATTTCATACAAATTTTGGAAGATCAGAAATACGTCAAATGAGGGTCAAATTTCTTTAAAATGATTTCATCAATAAGGGAAATACACCGGACACCCTAATATCTACATCAGTGGCTAATATTTTTATTAGGAGTAATCTACGTCTCCTTTTTTAATCCAAATACACACATACAAATTTGAGTTATTAATTTAATTTAATAGCTAAACAAAATTTTATGACCATAATTTGTCAAAATAGTTAAAATTGCGATAAATCGCGAAATCTGGCAACCCTACATCATCATTCCTCATTTCAATGTTTCCTTTCTTTTCACCTTATTATTTTGAATTTGAGTAATTTTATTCTTATAAGTTGGCGACATTCGATTGTAATAATTTGGTAACCCTGTGCCTAAGTTTTCTTCGTAGGTTTAATTCATAATTATTATTATTTATACTGACTTGACAGTTAAATCTCGCGCGCGATATTTTTAAACAACACACATAACTACAACTAACCTATCACTTCATTAAATTAGAAAATGAATATGAAAGAAAATATAATGAAAACACCAAAATTATTCAGTTTAATTTTCATTCAAAATAATAATGATGTTCTCTTAGGATTTAAAACACGTGGATTGGGTGCAGGGTTATGGAATGGATTTGGAGGTAAAGTAGAAAAAAATGAAACAATTTATGATGGTGCGAAAAGGGAATTGAGAGAAGAAAGTAATTTAAATGCTAATTTAAATCATGTTGGTGTTGTTACGTACTACGAAGAAGATTTACCAACGGAAGATATCGTGCACATTTTTACATCGCAGGATTACTCAGGGGAAATTAAAGAGAGTGAAGAGATGAAACCAATTAAATGGTTTAATATGAATAAAATGCCTTATGAAAAGATGTGGCCAGATGCCTCATCGTGGATACCATTCATGTTAAGCGGTGAATATTTTAAAATGAACATTACTTATACCAACAATACAACGGTTGTGAAAGATATTGAGAAAACACTGTTTAAAGACAAGGAAGAATTTTTAAAAAGTTTCGTATAGCATTATGTAAATCTTGTATTTATAATATTTTAATAAAATTATTAATATGTATTATTTATTTATATTCTTGATAATTAAAGACCTGTGGCTTATGGCCAACATTATGACCTATATACCTCATTAAATACAATCAGTTATAACACGGTATATAATCCCATACCTTCATGTGTCTGGGAGATTATGCAATGTATTCTTTGTCTTGTTTCTTCTAGTAAGATTCTGTAATATTCTACTCATTTTTTATTTTTAATAATTTGTGCTCTTTCCTTCTATTTTTTTACATTTACCATAAATTTTACATTTTCATCTTCCTATGTATGTGCTAATTTCTTGGCATTTTCTGTCCCATGACTAATTCTTTGCTATATTAGTTATCTTCCTCAATTCCATTTTTAGATTTTATAATCGTCATGATTCTGTGTTGTTTTTGTGGATAACTTCTTTCTTTTCTATTGCACTAATGATTCTACCTTGTCATTCCCCCGTTGTTTACTTCTAATATTATTTTTCTAAATCCCAACTGCTTCTTGGGTTATATGTTTTAGACTATTAACTACATTTTCATATGCTTTATTGAATGATGCCTCCTCGCAGTCCACCAATTTATCATTAATACAAAAGCACCGTGCTTTCATTTATGAATCTCGAGTATCAAGATTGTATCTTATAGACTTATTCATTGTGTTCATATTTACCGTGCTAGTCTCTCATTCCCAAATTGATATTATATGTAATTAATATATCAAAAAGTCTTCGTGTAATTGTGAAAATTAGTAGGTTAGAGAATCTTTAAAAATTTTATTATTTGACTGGACCTTAACTTCTGTCAGAGCTTTTAAAGACTTCAGACAAAATATTGAACAAAGTTCCTTAAGCGTATTTCCACCAGTAACAAAACTTGTTAAAAGCAAAAACAAAAGTATTTTTTTTAAATAGGGTACGCTATATATTTTATTTTTTGCATATTGGTGGTTTAGAATATAAAAAAAGTAGTTTTTCTATTCCACGTATACAATGATAACTTTGTATCACTATTTTTGGTAACTTTAATTATTTTGGAGTTAGCAGTATTGACAGAAATGACAGTGAAGAACCAATTATTTTAGATTATTTTAAAAAATTCCTTTAACTTAAAACTTCATAAAACTTGTTTGGTTGAATTTTTTCATGTGTCATTGCAGTTTTTACATTACCAATTTTGAAAACTTATTCAAACTAAAAAAATAAATAAATGTAAATTTATGCGAAATAGAAAAGTTTTTATGAAAAACACTTATTATAAATGCGACTTGTAAAACTCACATATTTCTATAGAAAAATTATTTTTAATTGTTTCCAGCCCCCAATTTTATAAAAATGTAATAGAATTCCGATGAAAAAATGTAAACTTATAAATTTCTATATAGAATTTTATAAAATATAGAAACGGTTCTATAAATTATAGAAACCATTGTAGAAAGTGCGCTAGTTTCGGCGCAGAAGGTCTAATTTTGTACCGTTCGAATTTCAGGTGCGCGCATCATTTTGCGGAAAGCTTTTTATTTTTTAACTTCCTGTAGATTTTTCCTGAAATATCTGAAATCATACAAATTTGGATTTAGATAAATAGAAAACTACATCGTGTCATATGGCTCTTAGAGACCTTATTCCTTTTAATTTGTGAGCGTATAAAAAATGCTTTTTCTTGGTGCTATGTGGGTTGCATAAGCCGAGCAGAATTTCTAAAGAAATATTAAATCTATTTTGTGCTATCTATATATTTTGTTTATATGATTGGATTTTGCATTAAAAGCAAAAGAGAGTAAAAATGTTAAAATTTTAAATATTTGGAACTTGTAATCCCGATTTACCCAAAAAAGTATTTTTTTCTATTAATTATATGCCATACATATGTATTGTATATAATTTATTCTAAACTAGAACTTTACAACTAAAATATAATACAAAATTCAAAATTTATATTGACCGAGTAACAGTATTTATTTCTTACGGAAATTTATATTACGCGCATTCTTATTGACAAAAACTGCCCAGTGTTGATGCTTCTTCCTATTTATATCTCCCTGGAAGACATCTAGAAATTTTCTGTGACGTATCTTTTTCTAGAATTTTATCAATCTAGAAATTTCTCTTCTATTCGGGAATGTTCCCGCGCTTCGTATTATGTGTATGTTTGGTTGTCTATAGGCTCGCTACAATATTGTAAAGGTTTGCACATTTTATCAAGTTTTATGTTTTGTTTTTTTAAATAGAAAAGAATTTCTGACAATAAAATGAAACAATATAATATTAATACTAATAATTAAAACAATTTATTCATTCTAGGCGATACTTCTCCAAATATTTTAATTCAATTAACTTAATTGTAGCAAAAAATAAAGTTACATTTATTATTATTAAATTAATTACATAATAATTATTTTATACAGGTAAGTGATTAATGTTGTCATATACCTAAACACTCAACATGTATGTATAACAACAGTTTAACAAAATTGTGTAGATTGGTCAAGTACATGCTTTTCCTACTTAGCACTCATAACATACTCATAATGAAATCCAAACGGGTTCCATAATAGCCTCATTATAGCACCCGACTTTTTATGTTTCGGTGTTGGTATTAAATTTATTCAACACAATTATCACTGTCAGATTGCGTTAAATAAATTTAATATCAACAAGTGGGTGCCATAATGACTATTATGAAACCACTTTGGGATTTATAATGAGTATATTATGTTTGAAAAGTAAAAAAAATATTATTATATAATTTTTTCGTAAAATAGTTTTGGTTTTAAACTTTTTTAATGTTGAAAATCTGTAATAAATATCACCACTCAACGTAACAATAAAACTTGAAGAAACCACATTAAGGGATAATATTTTAATTTAGCTACAACTATAATAACTTTCTTTTAGTGAAAATTTTGTATATGTTTATCACAGGAATAAATGATTATAATTTCATGTAATAAAATTCATGCTTTTTAAGCAATAAAAGGTTAAAATAATGAGTAATTTTATGAAATTCCGAAAATTTCCTATGCGCGTCAATGTAAATTTGGACTTTTCATGACAGTGACCTTGATTATGTCTCCATTCTGATTATAATAGGATTTTAGTAAAAATTGTAAAAAGAGCGCTCTTGTATAGTGTAATTGTGGTTTATATAAAATAAATTTTAAAGCTGCGTGATTGTAACTTGAGTGGGGGCGGTGCGATTCATTTGGTGACTTACCGTGAAAATCCAGATAAGTCCCAAATGTTGCAGATGGAGATATCACTCCTTATCAATTAAATAAATAAAAACCGTCACGTGCTTGCATTAAAAATAAAATTCCGTTCCAATATAAAAATAGAAAGTGGTAGGGTGTGAATGTGCCTTTACTGCGAAACAATCGCGCGCGCGTTAGAATTTTGTGAAATTAGCAGTTGTCAGTCGCTTTACATTTTTTTATATGAAACCAATTTATAATCAAATTACTTAAGTTTAATTAATATATTCTTTTAATGAGTTTTTTTTTAAAGAAGGGAGTGCGTCAAATTTTGTGACTAGTCAGAAGCGAGAAAATCACTAGGAGCGCCATATTGGATTACTGAAATGAGTAGTGTCATCATTACAGAAAAATGTACAAATAGAAATTCCTGGTGCACGTATTTTATGAATTAGTGTGGTCGTGGTGTGTGCCCCCAAAAGTGTTATAAATAGGAACAAGGCAACATGTAAGTCCCTAACACACTCGAAACTTCCCATAACCCATGTAAACAAATTAATTCAACTGTGTTCATAGATTTTTTTTTATTAAAGTAACCCAGCTATTTAATTATCTACGAGCCCCTTTATCCGCTAATTAACTCTAATAAAATCACAAAGTTCAATCCACCACCAGACACCTCGCTTTTATTTACAATTGGATTCTATTATTATCGCAGAATGTAAATACAGAGCTGTCAGTGCAAGGTTATAAAGAAATTTCTACACAATTTTAAGTACTTTTAACACCTGATAAGGTAATACGATCAATAACATATCATGTTGGTATTTAAAAATGCATTAAATATCAAAAATTGCAGAAGTTTTGGTACAATGGAAAGTTGAATGGCCACAAAGTTTTTTTAAAAATAGGTTGCTAAAGATACGGAGGTGCATATTGCGTTATTTTTGTTTGTACTTGATTATTTTTGGTATAAAATATTTGCGATTTAAAATAACTTGAACTTTTGTTTAGTCTTATTTAGATGGTTCAAACACACTCTTATAACTTTTTTATTATTGATATAAAGAGAATTTTATATGATGAGTTAAGTTTAAAAATAATTTTCATGTGTGAAGATATAATCAGTGCGATTGAAGTGAAGTTTGATCAGCGTAGAGGTATCTCCACATTATATTATTGATATTGTTCAAAACATTTTTAGTCCAAAATCCACTGAAATTTTTCCATAAAGATGGAATTCACATTTACATTCTGAAGTATCATTCAGTATAGATAGACGCTCACATATAATATTTGGATCTGAATTACTCATTGGTTTTGTACAAACTTTATTATTAGTTCAAATTAACCAAAACATAACCTAAAAATTTACTGAATTGAAGTAAAATGTTATTAAAATCAGAATCAAAGAGGTTAGAAAATAATATATAAGGAGAGTTGAACTATTTTATTCAGTACAATTTCCATTGCATGTCATAAATGACGTCATAAAACAAAATCAGGTGAACCAACAAAAATACATGAAATTATGATGAAAAAATTTTTTTTACACGATGTTCTATGGACCCCAAAGGTTATTCGTGACTAGATAACTACTAGCCCTTTCTTTACTCCCAAAAGCCCCATTTCTACCCCCACTATTAAATGTTATCTGATTTCTTCAAAAAATTAAAATTCAACTTAAAAAATAATATCTAGTAAGTTTTTTGGGTCGCTGATCACGAATCCGGGGTTGGTTACCCAGAAAACTCAATTACGAACTGGAAAATCATGAAAAATTGGTCATTTTCAACTCTACTTTTCATTCCAAAAAGCATTCTGTGGGGTTTTTTGGTCGTTGAACACGAATCTGAGGTAAGTTACTCGGAAAACTAAACCACAAAAAAGGTATGTAGTTGAAACTGGTCAATTTTCCCGATTTTCCGATCTGTGCTTGAGTTTCTCGGGTGACTGATCTCGGATTCGTGTTCAGTGACCTAAAATACCTCATAGATGACAGTCTTGGGGTCAAAAATACATCATTAATAAAATTTCAAGAAAACACGCTAATTTTATATATATATATATATATATATATATATATATATATATCATCCATGATATTTAATAATAGTAATGCTAACACAGTTGATAACTTTTTGAGGGACTAGTACTGTAATCATGGTGTTTCCGGACAATTTCTGATACTGCAAAAGCACTGATTCTGGCCAGTAGCATTAATATTTAATTATACAGAAAACTTTAGTCATATTTTTAACAAAATTGCAGTAATTTGTTTAGCACAGAATGTTTGGAAAAGAAAAGAATAATTAGTTTATTTTGCATATTAATTATTACAAAGAATTATTGGAAATAATTTAAATAAAAACCATTTTTAATAACGAAGATATAATTGTCCAAATTGTAGGATAAATTTTTGTGACATTTTGGAATTTTAAAAAAGATTGTAATAGGTAATGCAAGACTGATAGATTTCACAGTGAATAATGAAATGACAATTATAAATATGTAAAAGATTATCTTAATAAAATTAATGTTGGCACTATTAATCATGATACATCATTATTCGATTATTGAATTAACAGTTATGTAATTATTTATGCAAAAGACTTTTAATTTACCTTGCGTGTGAAATATTTCTAATTGCTGTATTTTATTTAACTCCAATTAATTTTCTATAAAATCTTTTTTTACTTACCAAGATAAGTGGTGTTTTTTTTTCACATAATTATAACAATCTGACAGTGACAATTGCTTTGAATATATTTGATAAAACATCAAAATGTAAAAAGTCAGGTGCTATAATGTGGCTATTATGAAACGCTTGAAAATTATTATTTCCGAGATATTTTTGATTCACAAAATTTTTTGAGCCATTAATCGCACAATTTAAAGTTTAAGCTGAATTTTTGGTTATAAAAAGGGTCAGTGTGGGTTAATGCCACGTTAAAAGAAATACATATGTATTTAATAGTATTTTATAAACTATTCAAAAACATATTACTTTAATACACTTAATTTTTCAATTAATAATAAATAACAAAGATAGTGAATTATCTGAAAGAGTAATGTTTTTGCAATTTGTTTACAAATTTTGACATATATAACCTCCATGTTATTTAATAATAAATATGTAATACTAATACAGTTAGTATTTTGTTGATTTAGACCTGTTATTGTATTGTTCTCAAATAATTTCTGGTTGTGCAAAATACACTAATTCTGGATGGAGGCCCAAAAAATAGTTTTGATACTCATTTGGTATGTTTTCTTATTTTGGTGTTAATGATTAACGCTTGATTATATCACTCCTATTAAAAGTTAACTAATCCTCAATAAAAACTATTATGAAAACAATAATTTTTAAATATCAAAGTAAAACTTAAATTTATGTGCAAGTGGTGCAATCTGGTCTAAGTACATACATTTAAATCTTTCAAAATACATATAATAGCAATACAGAAAGATTATGATAATCAACTACATGAATAAAATAATAAACATAGATGACTAAAAGTTGAATGAGAATTGTACAGTGGAAGTAAACTATGGTAATGAAAACGACATAGTAACATCCGATTATGACAAAGAAAATCTGCCAACTCTAGATAAAGTAAGACAAATAATTAGAGATTTAAACGTAAACAAAGCCCAGGTAAAGATGGAATCAACACAGAATTATATATATATGAAGGTGAGCTGTTAACAGTGAGAATGCACACTCTCGTAAGATACATATGGTTGCAGGAAAATTTTTCCAAAGAATGGTCAGAGTCATAACTAAGCCCCATATTAAAGAAAGAAGATGGCACAAACTGCGAAAACTACAGAGGCATATCTCTTCTTAGCATAGTAATGTAATCTTTATAGACTACAAACAGGCCTACGATAAGATTAAAAGAAAAGTACTATACAGAGCAATGTCAAAATTAGGGATTCAGGGAAAAGTGGTGCATATGCTGATAACATTGCCATAGTCTCAAGAGAAAAAAGTGAATTGAAACAAGTGGTCATGAGACTGGGGAAAGCGGCATAGAACATAGGTTTGGTTGTAAATGAACAGAAGTAAAAGTTTTTTAATTGGTCCAACAAACAATTCCATAGAGGAAGAAGTTTTAAGATCGAGACCGAAAAAGGTAAAAGCTACATGTTTGAAGAGGTGGAAAGCTTCAAGGAATCATAATAACAAGACACCCTGGCTGTAAAGATAAGATACAAACAAGATTGATGGCCAGGAATAAATGCCTATACTCCTTAAAGTGCGTTTTTAGTAATAAGTTTATATTCAAAGGATATAAAACAACTGTTAGATCTAGTGACTTTTGCAAGTGAAACTTGGATTGTGAGACAGAATGATATAAAAGCAATCGAAGTGTGGGAAAGAAAGGTATCAAGAAATTTATAAAGAAACAAGAATAATTAGAGTGATAAAAGGGCAAAGAATAAGATGGATGGGCCATGTAATAAGGATGGAGAATAGCAGAGCACAGAGGCTGGACAGCAGAATTGGTGGAAGAAAGAGAAGAGGAAGACCAAAGATGGAAGGAAGAGGTTGAGAAGGACACAAGGAGTTGTCTACTGGAAAAAGATAAATAGCCGATAGGAGAAAGTAATAAATTATTGTGAACAAAGCCGTTTACAGATAAAGTTTCCAGATCTAGTGGGATTCGAACCCACTTCACTCAATTACGTGTCGAGTGCTAGACCATGCAGCTGGCTCGCTTTTCTGCCAGTGAATGGTCCTATTTATCTATAATTGTTTTTTTTTTTACACAATCACTTAATTGCAATTAAGATTATGCTTTAATGCAGAACATGAACTTATTTGGTATAAATTTATTATGAAACCTGTTTGGGTTTCATAATGAGTATGTTATGTGTTGCAAAGTAGAAAAAATAAATTATGAAACATATGAAATAAAAATGTAAAGATGATGTAAAAAATGTACAGGTTCAAGATCTTCAATTTCTTCATGAAATTCTATTACATACTTATTCCAGCTTGAAGATTTTTTCTAGCTTTGCAATTTATTATTTACCGTGCAATTTAAACCTTGTAATATATTATCTTAACATTTTATTACCTTTGTTTTATTTTAGTAACTTAATCTAATCAGAAAAGCAAAGTAAATTAGATATCTAGTTGACACATGTTCTAAATGCACCTTCATTATTAATTTTAATTTCTTTTCAAATTACCTCATCAGTGGATTAAATTGCAATCGCTGAAATGCAATTCTGTTTTTATCCTTTAGAAAACTGAGCTTGTTACAAGAAGTAGATTGGGAAGTATCAATCAGATATGTTGAATCTTCATTCCACTCATTATAATCAGAAAATTGTATGAATCTATTAATGAAAATCTTAAGCATTTTCAACTGGTTTATTAAGTGATACCTTACTCTTAAATAATTTATCTGGAAAAGGAGTACATCCAATTTGCCTTACAGAAATAATATATGCCATTTCTACTATAAGAGTAATTTAAAAATAAAATATCGTATTGTAATTATTAATTTTTAAAAATAAAAAAATAAAATGCAATTAGTATAAGATTATCTTATTATTTCCAAATTCTAAGAATTATGACGATTAATATCCCTACATATTAATTAATTGCATCAGTCACAACTTCGACAAACTAATAATATAACAATTACTTGCTGGAATTCATATTTATCATTCCATTTAAGTTGATCTCTAATTGAATTACTCATGTAGCGATAACAAACTTATAAAATATTTTTCAAATTTTTCACATATACATAAATAGTTAATAAAATATTTAATTTATTACAAACTTTTAAGTAAGAAATTTGTTAATTATGCATAATTTTTTGTCTCGAAAAATAATAAATTATGTGATTAATAATGTTAAAGGATTTGTTATTGTCTTTTGAAATGTCAAATAACAAGATTAAATAAAAAAAAAATTCAATTTAAAAATGCTTTACAAAATTGTTTATAAGACTTATTTAATTAGATGTCTGTACTTATTTTTGTTGTATATCTGATATGCTGTATTTATATATAAATTATCTATCTACAAATTTGTTTAAGTTTAGATGTTTTATGAAAAATATCTGTAACAAATTACAAAAAGAAAACACCTGATCTAATAAGTTACAATGGCTCAAATTATAATGTTTCAAAATTTATCCTTCTGTGCTGGCGCGATTAATCCGCATATATATACATTTTTCAGTTTGCATGCTCTAGCGGCGAAATGATGCACAATGGCAAAAAAGTCATTGGACAAGAGAGTCGGGAAACTTTATTTTGTCCTCTTTTATTTTTTTGCCAAAATGGTTTGGTCGGAAAATATCAAAATGTCAGAGAGATGATATTTACATGAAAATGAAGTTAAGTAGTTACCATGGTTATTAAAAAACTGTTTTAATACATTTAAAAAGGTTGCGCAAAATTTTTTCATAACCTCACATAAAATTGAAATTATCAACATTGGAATTTATGGTTGGATACGGCTCTATATCTTTCAATTCCCTTTCATTTCCAACTCCCATGAATTTATTATCTACTTATTGTCATCTTTTCTTGTTTTTTTTTTCTCCTACATAATTAATTGTAAAATACATTCCACTATGTCTAAGCTTCTGACGATCATTTTATCTCATCTTCTTGCAGTAAACTTGGAAAATTAAAGAAATGTTGGAGAAAAATGAAAATGATTAGAAAAATAAGAAAACTCCAGAAATTTGAAGAAAATTAGGAAAAATGAAAAATATTATAAAATATTTAAATAAAAACTATCTTGTGCAGTTTTATTTTGTTTTATTAGATCTTTATGAAGCCTTAAAGTTATCTTTTTCTAAGTACTCTTTTTATTGCTGGAAAAATTAAATAAAAAAATAAATTAACTGAAGAAGTTTTAAGAGAAATGAAGAATATTTAATAAAAAATTAAGAAAAGGATTCTAAGAAAATTTTGTAGAATTAAAAAAAATTGAAGAAATCTCAACAAAGTTTATGAAAATTTTGAAGATAAGTTTCAGAAAATGAAGAAAAAATATGTGAAGAAAATTTATTAAAAACACAAAACTTAAACAGAACCCGGAAAAAGGATGTAAGAAAAAAGATAAATACAAATTATCCGATTAAATTAAAGATAAAAAATTCAATCCTGGCGAGTCTCAAACTCACGACTATCCACTTAGGAAGTGAAAATTCGTGAGTTCAAGACTTGTCAGGATTGGATTTTTGATCTTGGACCTGTAGAAAATGTCCCATTTGATTAAAAAGAAAGAAAACATAAAATCCAATTTTTAATAAATTATTTTTTTGTAATAATGATCTAGATGGCTACAAGGTTATACTATCCCTCATCTAACCAATAGCTCGATAATGAAGTTTGTTGTTGATGTATACGAATCTATAAAAATAAAATGAATTCCGTAGTCATTTTAATGTAATTTAAAATGTTAGCAGAGCGGAGGGGATAATAAGGAATATTATTATCGCCTTGCTTATTGACTCTATTTTCAAGTTCATTTTGGTAATGCGCATTCTCAACTGGTTTATTTTTGAAATTTCAGCTTCGAAGTTTTTCTGTGATAAAAGGAGCACACAAACCCTAGGCAAAATTGAGTGGAATGCGGAAAGTTTGTGGCATAAGGGGTGAGTCGAATCAAACCAAATGGTAATATCTAAGAAAGTGGTTTTCCAATGTTTGTTAAATTCGTGGTAGTTTTTGTTTTTAATAATTGTTAGGTCTAGGAAGATTTTGTACATAATTTTTACAAAGAGGATCCTTTACATACAAACTAAGTTAACACATGCTTATTTTTTCACCTTTAATGGCATGAATAATAATACTACATCCTTCTAAGGAGAACCCATAATGCAACCTTCACTTAAATTATTATCTGTTTAAATGTTTTGAAACATTTAACTAGCAATGCTAAATCAGCAATTGATTTGTTGTTGTCTGAGCTATTAAAACATCACTAAATTGATATTATTGATTGAATAAATTTGTACCAATGGTTTGAATAGAATGAATTGTACAAAATATAATAATTTCCTTTGAGTCATGAACATTGCAACCAACATATAAATATTGATTTATTTTCAATTTAAGTGTACCATAATCATTCTTGTTTTAATTTTATACTTGGATTGTTTACAACTGTTTTATTTGTCAAGGAAAAACTGGTCAATTGCACAATTGAGTACGTAGGTGATGATACTTTTTATTTTGTAACATTGAATAGAAATTAGTGTGGGATTTATAAAACAAAAACAAGTTTTTTTTTTTAATAAAGCAACTTTTACTTGCTAACTTATTGTTAATGTAATTTAATTAGTGAAGATAATGGGTGCACTTTTCTAAATTAAAATAGAAAATTGTGCCTCATTAATTTAATTAATATTCTAGAGTGTTGCTTGACCTACCCAAAATAAGTTTCTATCGCTATGAATAAAAAGAAAGTTTGTTATTTGTGTCATTAAAAATGATTCGAAATTAAAATTGTGAATTGTCAAAAACAAAAATTCATTTTATAGAGAGGGGAGGGGTTGGTATTATTATTTGACAAACTTTAATGTTTTGTTTGGAAGATATTTTAAGTTAAAAATGTTATATGAATTTTATTTCATTGCAAAACTACTAAAATGGAATTGTAAATCTACATATGTGTCTAGTTGCTATAGAAATGAAACCATTGACAGTTACTTACTTATTGACAAAGTAAAAACTTATATTTTTTTAATTTTTGATAACTGCACTGCGATGTTTGGTATCATTGCATATCTTCTTGTAAATTATACGTATTTTTTTGATTTGATGTGTAATTATTGATAAAAACTCGTTTTTTAATATGTTTTTTTGCTTATATTTATTTTTGTCCCATTTCGACCCTGGGGAGGTGGCGATGGGAGTTGATTTTGGTATAATTGGATGGCAAACCTAGATTCTAACAACTTTCATTATCCACTTCTCTTGATTCCTCAATGCGTACTTTTATCATTTTCATGATTTTTTGAGATAATTAAGCGCACTTTTAATCAACCTTAGCTCAAAAACTGTCTATTTTTGAGACTTGCGCCCATGAGAACTTTTGTTCAGAATCGTTTGAACTTAAATTTCCCAAGATTAGGAGAAATTTGACTGAAATGCAGATTACATTGAATTTGTGCGAGGTCCTTTCATATAATACACAAGTTATTTTTATTTTTGTTACCCTTGTGCCAAATTTACTTATAAATTTACTTCACTTATTATTATCATCATTTAAGAGCAAAAATAAAAAGTGGAGTTGGAAAGAGAAAGAAAACACGCAAAATGAAGTCATGCAAAGTTGTGCAAAATATGAGATAAGAAAGGAAGTACCTAAGAAATTTAAAAAATACACAGAAAAAGAAATGGAATATGGCAAGAAAAAACTGTAACAATAGAAGAATTATAGGATATATTTAAAGTTATAAGCTTGCGAACAGCAATAGAGGTATACAGTTTTACAAAAACAAATTTAAACAAAAAATTG
Source organism: Coproporus ventriculus (assembly GCA_027574865.2). Taxonomy (NCBI): domain Eukaryota; kingdom Metazoa; phylum Arthropoda; class Insecta; order Coleoptera; family Staphylinidae; genus Coproporus; species Coproporus ventriculus. Next base: position 14,149 of record JAODAH020045686.1, on the reverse strand, counting down.
ACTAGTTGATGGAACAGGGATAGTCACGTACAAGTAAAAACAAAGTAATAAAAATGAAGAAAGTATCTAAGAAAGAAAACAAGTGATAGCAAGAAAATTATAAAAGATATCGTGTCCACATATTACATCATACTTACTGACCCCCCATTTCATTATGAAAAGACTATCCTTAAACTCCATTTTGATTTGAAGTCTAAGGAACATCACTTTAGCAAGAGTTGAGTTTGGGAATGATTAAAAAATCAATCCTTTGTGTTTCAGCATCATTAATCAAGTATGCCAATAATAATAATACCTTGGAAACAGATTGTTTGTAAAATTTTTATTGCAGTTAAATGACAATTTGACAAAAAATAAATAAAACGAATTAATTAGTGTACATGTAGCAAGAGATATTAAATATGTAAAAGAAATGTTCTTTAAAGAATTCAATATCCATTTTTCCAAATGGTAGTGGTACCCACCGACATGGTAATATTTTTTGATTGCATTTGCTGGGACATGATTCAAAGTGTTTTTGTTTCTAAAATCTTGAAATGTTTATAAAATAGCACAAATGATCGACATGGGTGATGTTCAGGATTAACTATGAGAGTTTCTTATCTTCAATTCTTGTCTATTATTTGCGCTGCTATACAAATATTTGACGACTTTTGTTTCTAAAGCCTTCAAGCATTTGTAGAGTAGCGCAAATTATCAACATGAATTCAAGATAAGAGATACTCGTGGTTAGTCCTGGATGTAATGCTTCTGCATCCAGGACAAATGAACTCAAAAAGTTGATAAATTACTCCCATCATCATCATATAATTGGCTGTTAACTCAATTGTTTGCAAGGATCCCCTACTTTCATAGATGGACTTCATGAGATTTTAGAAGATACTCTACTTCACATGTGTCAATGTGATGGTTCACCAACCTGCTAAGGAAGACAATTAACTGAATGGCTAAACATGCAATATCTCGTCCAAGGGATTGGTCCAGCTTTCAATGTGCCCTGATGTGTGGCATCTTCTAAAACAACTCTGGTAATACTGAGATAATTCTTGTGGCCTATCAAATTTACAACGATAATGCGATAGTACATATTTATGATTCAATGCTTCATAACTGTTGGGTTTTTATTACAATGTAAGGAGCACATTTTGAGAAGCACTTGTTATAAATCATATACTCATTTTTGTTTTTAAATGTTAATCATAAATTTATATGTACTTGCTACACTACACTAATAAAACTTTGTTATATTGTATTGTTGTATATAATTTTTACTCAAAATCGCTTGAACAATAGGTTATCAAAGTTTATTGCATTGTTTTGAATCATCCCTATTAACAGTAATGAGAAGAAATTAGATTAGGCAATAATGTAGCTAGTACGAGAAATGACCAGATATTGTTGAGCAGAATGTCTTATTACTAAAAATTTAAACACAGCATATGTATTGCATAGATAAGTGATTCCCAATTGGTGTTCTCGGAGCACTAGTAGTCTGCAAGCAGTTTGGAAGTGTTCCATGAAAATTCTAGTTAAAGTAACTAGATTCTAATTACACGCTACTATTCCATATTAATAATTAAGTGAAAAAAAAACTTATTTTATATTAATTGAGATTGTTCAACCAAATCTTTTTACTCACAATAGTGTTCCGCAGTTGTTATGTTATATTGTGATATAAAAATTTTGGAATTGTTACCTTATTGAACCGACCTTTCGCTATATAAACCTAGTTTATCTTTTAAATTAAACCCAAAATTCCATTTAATGCTTAATATATTTGAGAATTTTAGAGTTTATTATTAATATTTTTGTTGAGAAATTTATTTCATGTACATACTTATAATATTGAAATATCTGATAAATAATCTCCCATTCCCCCTTAAGTATTTGGAAAACAGAATTTAATTGATATAAAAAAAATTTAGCTCTTACCCATTGACATTGATTTACATTCAATTAATTGGAAGCTTTATAATAATTTGCACTTAACATCTTCACTCATCAAGGAATTAAATTGTATTTAAAATCAATTTTAGTTTCAGCATTTGTTCCCATCAATGCATTATATATTCATCATATTTTTAAACAAATAGTCTTTATTTAGTATTGCAAAACAAATGTATGCAATATGTCTTGATATTTAAAGTTGATTAAATAAACAAAGACTTAAGTCATAAATTGCAACCTCACTAATTTTCCTTGTAACCAACACTTCTCTTGTTGATATTCAAAATGTGTTACAAAGTAAATTAATCTGTTAAGTATAATTAATAATAATAATAATAATAATTTATATTGGTTTTTAATTTAAACATATAATTAATTTTGTGGTTTTTTTTTGCTTCACAGAAGCCTTACAGATATCTTTTAAACGAGCTTAGTTTTTACCTTGACTTCACCCCCTTATACCACGCTTTTATACGATTCTCAAAATGATGGTGATAAAAGTTCCTATTCTACATATATATTTATGTAAACATATATTTTTTTGTTTTTTTGTCAAAAAGCATGTTGTTTTTTATTTTAATCACTAACTATAATTTTCACAGAAGTCATCGTTGGAACTATTCAAAATCCAAACATTAATTTACAGTAAGTTTAATTTTTTTAATTAATTTTAGTAGGTTTTAATGTAAACGATTTGATTTAATTGATTCGGGGTTCTTTTTGTGAATTTTAGATGAAAAAAGCGGGTGGTGAAATGCAAGTGAACGTGGCGGGTCTGAGGAGGAATTTAAAAAACTTAGCGCACAATTATTCGGATGCCCAAAAAAAAGTGCGAGAAGCTACCTCGAATGATCCATGGGGTCCTAGCAGTACGATTATGGCCGAGATTTCCGATCTCACATATAATGTAGTAGCTTTTACGGAGATCATGCAGATGATTTGGAAACGATTAAATGACCATGGAAAAAATTGGCGACATGTGTACAAGGCCCTAGTTTTATTAGAATATCTTATCAAGACTGGTTCAGAAAAAGTGGGACAACAATGCAAAGAAAATATATTTGCTATACAAACATTAAAGGATTTTCAACATATGGATGAAGGTAAACATTTATAAATTGAATTCATTTTTTTCTGTGATACTTACTTCTATTTAGATGGTTTTCTATTTTAATTTTATAAATCTATTTCTTGATTGATTATTATGTAAAGTATTACCAACATTATAGTAGTAATACGGAAAATATCCAAATTTTTACAATGTCATATTACATTTTTAATGGCTTTATTTTTATGTGAAAATAATTGAATGCCTCCTTCTTTCAAAAATTTTGTATTATTTAGGTAAAGATCAGGGTCAAAATGTAAGGGAAAAAGCAAAACAACTAGTGAATTTATTAAAAGACGATGAAAGATTACGTAATGAAAGGGCTCGTGCTTTAAAAGCAAAAGAACGCTTTGCTCAAAGTGCTAGTGGATTTGGTAGTGATGGAGGTTTAGATACACCTACTAGTCCAAAATTCCCAGCTTTTCGAAGTAGTGAATGGAATAGCAGTCGAGATTCGGGTAAGATATATTACCTGAGTTCAATATTCTTCTTGTTAATTATTTTCTTTAGTGGAATTGCCTAGAGATTTAGAGGTAGCAAGACCACAAACCGCAGGAGAGGAAGAACTTCAACTGCAGTTAGCATTGGCGATGTCCAGGGAGGAAGCAGAGCAAGAAGAACAAAAGCGAAGATCAGATGATGTTAGGCTGCAATTAGCTTTAAGTCAAAGTCAGCAAGATTTTAAATCGTCTCAGGATAAACCCAGCGCTATGTTGGATTTATTAGATGTTAATTTGGAAGAACCTATTAAAAGTGTTGATGCTTGGGGGATGCCACAACCACCTAGACCACAGGTAATATTACTTTCATTTACTGCATCTTTATTTAATATTTTATTTCATCTTTAGTCTCTGGATATTGGTGCTTTTTATACAGAAAATAATTTGTTTTTGGTAAGAATTTTCGGTTGGTACTAATAATGGTGTTAATAGAGTGAAAATTTGCTTAATAAATGTATATCAACTTAGCTTTTAGCTATCTAACTATATCTTTGGTTTAGTGATAGACTTCTTCTAGAGCTCATTTATCTATCTTATGTAAATTGTGAAATTTTTCAATTGCATACTAATTATATTTGACTGTATAAAGAACCTGTTTCTCAACCTCTAGTTAAACTGTAGCTTGGTTTATTAAGTAGAAATTTACTTATCATTTATGTATTAATTTATATTTTGTATATATATATAGCACATCAGTTCATTTTAAAACTTAAATTTGAAGGTTATGTGACACTTATTTGGCAGTTACAGGGTCTTAAAAGATGTTTTCCAGCAATTATAGTCTAATAAACTTATTAGTTGATTGTGAAATTTAAATTTAGAATTTTTTATGTGGCATTTATCTCTCAGAAAAGCAAATTGAAATATTAAATGGAGGTTGTGAAACAGATGCTTACTGTCTAAAATTTGGAAACAAACTAAGAGATTTTAACAGGAGATAATAGAAATAATATGCGTTAATAAGACTGAATTTAATTGACTGAAAACATTATTAAGGCTCAGTGCAGAATAGTTTTGTAAATATTTTGAAGTAATGACATTAACAGAAATGAAATTTGAAATTTCACTAATGTATTCCTTTTGTTTTGTTTTGTTTTTTATTCATGGTTTGTTGATTTTTTTTGCTTTCTTCTTATTTCTTAATTTATTTTTTGCAAACCGAAGTTATTTTTGCCTATTTTCATTTTATTTTACTTGAAAACTGTTTTCTGCACTCCCTTAATACTTCAATCCAATAACATGAGAGTAAAAACAACAAAACGAATTAAAGACAAGAACAGTTTCTTCTTACATCAATTACTCCTTAGTTTACATTGTAGAGCTAAATAAATGTTCTCAATATAAATTCTTCATTCTACAGAAGTGCCTACCTATAATTTTCATTTACAATGCATATTATACTCTTGCAAAAATATAGATTCTAGTTCTACTGTAGAGTACAAATTTTTAGTAGCATTTTGAAGATTTCTAAATCTTATAGTACTCGCTTCAGTATCTTTAAATAACCCTTGGATCAAAAATAGTTTAATTTCTTTTCTGATTTATTATATTTTTTATAGCAAAATACATCAAGTCCATGGCACGGACCAGCAATAACATCACCGCCTTCACATCAACCAGTCATTGCAGATCCCTGGGCACCGTCGGCTGTTCCTCCACCACCACTAAGTAAACCTGCGGATCCATGGAGTGCTAAGGCTACGCCCACACCATTAGTTGAAACGGCTATTAGAAACGATCCATGGTCACCTGTCAGTCATAGCTCATCAGATTTGGACGATTTTGATGTTATAACTAATAGAAACAGAACAATATCACCTAATCCTAATTCCAGCAATGGAACGACTAATGGAAATAATAATTCAGGTTAGTTAAAAAAAACATCCAAAACAACAAGTTTCTATAATTAATATTTCATTTCAGATCCATTTGAATTAAATTTATTAGGCGATATACTACCGTCTATGAGTGGACCTAGCCCATCAACAGGTGCCACTAAGAAAACTCCACATTCCTTCCTTGGGGAAAATTCAGCTCTCGTTAACTTAGATAACTTGGTTACGAGTGAGTGTATAGGTATAATCTATTAATTACTTTTCTATTTCGTCATGTACTAACATGAGTTCTGTTTACAAAAAAGTACTCAACAAACTGTAAAAATATCAAATAATCATATTTCTATATTGTATTGTATTGTTTTTTGTGGGCAGACCTTACTCATCAAATCATCTCATAATAACACAACAAACAAATTAAATGATCTCTCATTGTGTTTTCCTCCCTATATAATTAGGTCATATATTATCATTTTATGTACTGTTTGATTTTTATATCTCTGCCAGACTCTTGCATGCGCAGTGGTTTAAAAGTGGTGGGGTTGTTGTGCTTTGAATGGCGTGAATTTGAAATCAAATACGTCAGTGGCACACCTTTTCCTGTTAGATACATAGCGTCTAAATTAAATCAAAATTAACCGAAGTGCACTCGGAATCTGCATGGCCCGATGGAAAGATAAAAAGATCAAGCAGTATAAACATTCTTTTCTTAATACTACTGATTTTATTTATAACTAGGTAAACCTGCAAATCAAGTAACAGCAGCAAATCCATTCTCGGATACACAAAATCGACCGATTTTCAATCCACAACCACCGAAACCAACAATGAATCAAATAAAACAAGCACCGTTTATGGCAAGTCCACAAATAGGTACAACACCGCCTTATAATAATTTCACACCTGCACCAGCGACGACGGCCTTTCCACCTAATAACACGCAATTTAGTACTGGTAATAATGTGCAACCCGACCCATGGGCACCAGTACCGCAAACTAATAACACTAGCCAGTTGGGTGCTCCGTGGATGAAACCAGGTGAACATGCAAATCCGTTCCTTTCATAGAATTTCTTAGCATGGATTATGTTATGGTTGTTTATTTTTTTATTATATACCATTATGTATTCATTGGTAAGTTCCTGTGTTTAGTTTATTTATTTCTTTATTTTAAACCCTTCATTTTACTAATTTAAATTAGTTTTTGTTAAAGTAAATGTAGTGTAAATTGTTAATAGTTTATTTTATAGTACAGTCCAATTCAGTTACCTCAATTCAATACCTTTGCATTTGCTTTTGACATTTTACAATTATGTTTGCAGCTAGTAATATTTGAAAATTTTTATTGGCAATTTGTGATAAATTTCTTTTTAATTGCACATGCTACAGCAACTGTTTAACACTATGTATGTATTAATTGGACTGTAGATTTTAAAAAAAATAGATTTAATGTTGAGAGACTAACATCGGTAGTATACCTGCAAAACCTCGTAAATACAAAAATTAAAATTTTACAGGAGACATGAAAAACTATCTGACCACGATAATAATTAATTGATTCTGCTTGTTTCACCATACATATTTCGTATTACCAAAATGGCCATTTAATATTAATGTCTTGACCATTTTCAGAAACATCAAAAACTCATTTTCCCAAAAATTTAGATTTATAGGTTTTGCACAGATATACTATCGATATGCAATGTTGACTAGAAATTTTTTTATCAACTTTTGTAAATTTAAAAATCAGTTTTGTCCTAAAAAGAAATCCAGCTTATAATTGATTAATAATAAGTAATTTATTTATATATCATATATCTGATAAAACGCTGACAGTCACATAAAAAGAATTAGATTTAGCCTCATTCATAGCATGATAGTACTGTCACGATAGTAGGATATGTCATTGTTATTGCAATTCCACTTGTATTGCGATAGATACATTTATAGGGCCTATACACGATACAATTGGTAGTATGACCTCCAGTACGGATAAGTCGAAAGTTAAATCGTAGGACATGTAGTTCCAACCAAATCGTTATATTCTGTAGTATATTTTGTTTGAGAAACATTCACTTTGTAGTTTCAATCGTCGTTTCGATCTTGTTGCTTATTTAATATGCTTTTAACTTTTTACCTACTCATATCTAAATACCACAACAATTACTAAATATCACAATAATATTAATTTCATTTATTTACCTTTTTTGTCTTGTGTCTGAATACACTCGGCAAATTATTAATTTTATAATTTGCATAGGTTTAGCTCTTTAAAAAATCATATTCTAGGTCGTATGTTAGCAGTAAAAAGAAAAGCCGTTCTACAGTTGTTGTGATCGGGTTGTACTGCAGGTAGTAAAGAAGCCCCATAAACTATACAATTGTCGTTCATATCATCGTTTAGACCCAGGTCGTTACAATAAATTGTACTACAGATTGTATCGTGTATGGCCGTATTTACTGTCATGAGAGTATTTTCAACTATCTAGGCAAACAAGGTGGTGTGTTGCAGCATCCCGAAGATGATTATTATCATGCCATCTATATGATAGATATTACAATACTTTAATCATGAGAGTACTATTGTGTACTCGTATTATTACGGGGTAAAGCGACACTTATGTAGCAAAATTTTGAATCACGACTAACTTTAATCTAAATAAAAGGTGAAAATATCAAAAGTACAAGTTTCCATAAAAAAATGTTACTGCAATTTTAACTTTATTCAACTAAAATAAAATGAGTTGGTTTCTTTATAAAGATTGAATATATTTCTAGTCAACATTGTTAAAAAAATTGGTACAATGAAAATATTTATGTGTAACTATATTAATTAAAATATTTATTTTCCAGGTTATACATTTTAATTATACACTAGAAACAAAATGGAGGTAATTATATTTATAAAAACACCAATAAATATTAACAAAAAAAAACATTTTATAGATATATAATAGATTTTTTAAATAAATGGTGCAAAGTTATTTATATATTTATATATTAGGTATTAAAATAAATATTGGTATATTCTATAATAATGAGAAAAATAATAATAATTACTGTTTCCACGCTCTTTTTACACACTAACTACGAATTAAATGGTACTATTTTGCATTTGCTTGAATTATCGTGGAATAATAATTGTGATGCTGTGCGTGCTCATCCAAGCAGCAATACAAATGGCTCATCGAACAAAATATTTTTAAATATATTTCAGATCGGGGTTCAATCCCCTCGACCTGAAGCCTTATATTTTTTAAAAAAAGAAAATATCAAAACTAAAAAAGAAATTTTAATTTTTGGTAATCTTAAAGTGTACATCTTTCCATTCGAACCAGGTATTAAGATTGTTAAACTCATGATTTATTTTATTTATTTATTTTGAATTTGTTTATAATTTATTTTTTTTTAATTACTCTGGTAATATAGTGCATGAAATAAAAAAAAAATAGTTTTTATTATATTTTAATAGTTCACAATTTTGATACAAGGTGGCACCTCTAGAAACGATATACACTCAAAAATTGCCTTTTTTTCACGCAAAATGTTTTATTTTAATTTTTTTTTTGCTTCGAGTCAAATAAGTCAATTTTTTAAGAAAAAAACAGTCCATTTAAAAATAGACTGATAGTTATTAATTGATAAAAAGTAATATGGATGTTTTTGTATTGTGCATATCTAAACAATCTAAATGTAGTGATGAAAAAAGTGAATTGATCCCTCTTTTTAGCGCTTGATTGTGTTATTATTTTTCTTTTCGAGTGTCCATTTTTGTATCAAACGTTTGTCTCAGGGTGTTATAGTGCTAATTTTTACCCGATGCATGAATACAAAAATGGACATATCAAATAACAATTTTTTTAATTAATTTTTCAAAAGAATAATATATTGTATGTCGCAAAATTAAATGAATCCACATTTTTTATTCACTTAAAGAATTTATAAATAATTACAAATATATTAAAAAAATTCATTTGCTTTTACGACATTTCTTTTTGTATTTGTACTAATATTTTATGTATATATTTACTGCAATTGATTATTGTATTTAATGGATTAAGAGATAAAAATTATTGACTTGTATATAGTATTAACGTTATTATTAGGATGTACTGTATAAAACAAATGAAACTATCATTGGTCTAGGCTTTTGTTAAGGGATAAGGACGCGTTTGTCATTAATTGCTATTTTCACCTACAATTGAGGTTAAGTGTAAAAATCTTTGATTTTTACATATTTTTATGTATAATCACGTATTTAAACAGTTTTAACCACATTGCAAAGTTTCTTTTGAGGTATTTTGATTAATTTGTATTATTACATTAAATTGATTAAATATTGACATGATTATTGATCAAATAGAAATAATTTTTATCGGATATGAACTTTTTAAATATTTTTGATTGAGATTTTTGAAGCTTTCAAATTTTTCTCTGTAAAAAAAAAAACAAGAAATAAAGCAAATATTAAAGACAATGTGTAACATTATTTTCTTCTTTATTATAAAAATAATATTAAGTCAAGTCCAATGATGTCATAGTAATAGATGAAGCGATGAGGTGTATTGTTTGTGTACCACATTGCAATGAACATAAAAACTAGATGGTGTAAACACAGAAACCTGCTGAGCAACAAGACAGTTCGATTTGTCGTTGGGCTCATTCTAACAGCTTCCTAGTATGTACATACAAAAAATTTATTTTATTATCGCTTTTATTTTGTAATGAATGCAGTTGAAAAGGATTTTTAACTAAAATAAAACAAATTTAGGCCTTTAGGTATTTATTATGTATAATGATACATAAAACTGCAACATTTTATACAAAATAAAAAATGTTGACAAAAAGAAAAAGTACCAGTCAAGAAACATTGTTGGTTTTTAAATAGTATGAATTTTTGGATATTTATGTCTAATTTCATCTTTTATTTGATTTAATTGAAAAAACTCGAAGCATTGCATTGCACAAATTTGTGCGTTATACAAGTGATGTTTATAATAAGAGTTTTTCATAGAATTTTTCTATTTCGTGTTAATTCGCATTTGTTTCTTTATTTTAATTTGAAAAGTGTTTTAAGTTTTTAAAGTTGGCAATGACATAAAAATTCAATAAGAATTTTTTTAGGGTAAAGGCATTTTTGAAATTAATCTAAACTAATTGTAAATGTAGTTTATGAATATCTTTAGTTTAGATATAAAGCTAGTTATCTCACTTACGTTCATTGCAATTCCTTTCTTTCATTGGAATCCTAAATTCGTGAATCGAATTTCGGAATCTGCAGTGTTCGGACTACTTATGCATTGAATTCATTTACAGGTATCATAGTGCGGAACGCGGTGCAAGAGAGAAAACTGATCAAGATATACCCTCTTTGTTACCTTATAGCACCCTCCATATACTAAAGCATGGACATATAGTACTATTTCATCTGCTAGCTTTCATAAAAGTTGCATCTCTCTCCACCTTAAACATGTGGAGACAGTTCAAAATTTAATGACCCCTATACAAATATGCAGTATGCTCCTTCTGCGAATAAAAATGTTTTTATTTTCGTGCTATCTAGCAGACAGAAAGGGAATTTAGGGGTCTGTATTTAGGCTAGATACCTTCTGTAAGATGCATCCCACTATTATCAGTAATCCAAAAGTACATGCGAATGAATATCGTAGGGCCTTTGATTTTGGGAATAGTAGGTAAAAACTGGAAGGGCAGCTTTCATGAGTAGGTATGAGAGAGGCCTTGAACCCCCCACCATTTTTGTCAAGGTCCCACCAAAGCTGCTTTTTAAGGTCAATAATACCCTTTCCACCAATCAAAAACCTAACTACGGTCAACGCCAACTTACCATATCTTTTCTATAATTAATGTTTTTCAAGGTTAAAGAAAAAAAAAATAAATTAATTATTTTTATTAGCGTAATACATATTTATGATATATTTTTTGGTAATTGTGAGGGGATGGGAAGAAGAGGATTTTTGCAAAGAATATGTTTAAGTGACAAAATACTTTTATTCATTTTATTGTCATTTCACAATTAAACAGAGATTCATATAAATATTTTTGAATGGAAAGAAAGACCAAACAAAGAAGTACACAATATCCTTCTCAATATTTGATTGGCTTTTTATGTGCGTAATTTTTTTAGCAGGAAATGTAAAAATATCCGTATGAAAAAATCACAGATGAAGTCACTATTTTGTTCAAATGGATGGAATCATATCAACTAGGAATTTCAAAAAAATTTGGCATCCACTTATCCTATTTAAAAAATAATCACAAAAGCAGAGATTCAACACGCAAAACCCATGAAAAAGCTTTAAACAGCAATTTTACCATTTTCCAAAACAGTTTTTAACCATATTTCTGGATTGTAACTGGCTTGTTCACCACCCATTTCTGTCGGGAGAATATCCCTTGCGACGTAATCATGAAGAGTACTTAAATTATTTCCATGCACATATATTCTCTCTTTGGTTTTATCTTTGAGAAATGGTTTTATTAATGTTAAGGCTGCTTCTAGGTACCAGGGTTGTCCTATAAAATGTATGCCCTTGAATCGTGCCGGGAAGCAATCTTGTAAACCTTCTATCATTAGTTTAAGCACTCCCGGTTTAAGGTTTGTGGTTTGGCGGAAGGAAAATTCGGTCCAATCTACTAAAACCACAAAACCATTCGCCTGGTTTTGTATGTCGTTTATTAATATTTCTAAACTTAATAAAATAGCTCTATATACACTCAATAACGAATAGGAACAATCCCAATTATTCGCATTTATAACCAGAACACATCGTCCCTTCCTATCTTTTGAATTTAATACACCAGGAAGACCATTTTCTAAAGACTGCCTTATATCTGCGGCATCCACTGTAAAGTTTTTAAAAATATCAGGATTTTTCAGTCTGTACCAATAATAATTTTGTAATAATGTATAAGTTTCTTCTACATCAAATTTTCTAGCGTACAAAAATTTCAGTAAAGTTTTATCATCCTGTTGCATGTTATTTTTTAACTGTACATCTCCTTTTGTTTGTATGAAAGAACGCAATGCTTGAATTGAAGTTGCTTTATCTGCAGGTTCTTTCTTCTCGATTATATCGTTTCTTAGTAAATCCCTTGATATCATTCCATTTTTCCAATCGTATTCTACATATTCCGCCATTTTTGGAGTTTTATTTTTCACGACCTGAAACAAGATGAAAATGCATTAAAATCAATAAATGTTGAATTTACACTTCAAACAAAACAACTTCAAATATACGACCAATTCAAATTTTCAATACCATCTCAAAATCGGATCATAATTACCAACATTAAAATATCCATACAATTTAAATTTCAATATAATAATAACACATGGAACGCGTTTTTTTGTTGGTGTTACTAAATGTGTTTTGCTGACTATATACATAGATGGCGTGCATTGGAAGTTATTTTATCGAAAGAATAGTTTTATAATGGATTATTTGAATTGCTCTTAAAGAATGCAATTAAGTAGCGTATTGTTATCATTTTATATGTTTTAAACTTCATAAAAAACCACGTACTTCAGTCACGTTCGATATTTTAAATTAAAATTTAATGAATAATTTTTTTTATTACAAAAGTAATACATATGAAGCTAAAAGTTTCAAGGTGTGGTAACGTATATTATTATAAGCATTAAATATAAGAAAACTTTAATGTTACTGTACATTAGTTATACAAAGAAATCTTTAGTTATACATAAAAAAATGACCTGTGCGTGCAGATTTAACAGTAGAGCTTGTAATAAGGAATTGTGATAATGTTAGATTTTTAATTTTTAAATAATTACTTTATAATTGTTGTAGTACAAACGAAATACTTAGATTTCTTGGGTTTCTGATTTGATCCATAATTGATTTACATTTATATAAAAAAAAAATCAAAACAATTCTTTGCTCGTAGTTCAAAATAGCAGCGATATATTTTTGTTTTCTATGAGTAAATCATATTTGTATTTTTTGTTAGACCTTGTTCGTATTAATTAGATATTTTTAGCATCATTAATAATTTCGAATAGAAACAATACAAAATAAATAAATCATATTACCTAACAGAAAACTTCAATAATAGGGCAAAATAGGGGAGATCGGGGCTAGTTTACGCAAAGGCATGTTTTCCCATTTTCGATTAATTAGTGCCCCGAACTACATATAGCGTTGGAAATTTTTAAAGTTAAATATCATGGAAACAAAATAACCACATAAATTTTTAGAGCGATAATTTACAAGAACTAAAATGGGGCAAATTTTCCCTTTTTTTTAGGGCAAGTTTTCCTGTATGTTCAGCAGAGTTGGTATCTGTACAGGCGCGTGTCGTTGTGTAGTCAAGTCCTAATGTGATTTCGGAGTATATGCAACACACAATGATTGCATGTGGCTACAGAGGTTAACACCAAGTTCTGAAAAATGTCTGATCGGGGGTCGGAATGGCGAAACTGGAATCGCATCGGTCGTGTAAATCGAAGGTTGCAGGTTCAAATCCTGCTTCCGGTCATATATTTTTCAGAAATTTTTTCGATTATATATATATATATATATGTTAAATTTAATATTCTCACGGGTGGTGTCATATGGAAAAGAGTTTTCTCGGTTATCCCGTGTGTTGTTTTTTAAATTCTTAAAAGAACTCTTTTATATATATATATATATATATATATATATATATATATATATATATATATATATCCGATTTATTATACATATATCACATTCCCATACTCTCAGATAGAAAAAAATA
>JAODAH020045666.1:0-60354 GCA_027574865.2 Coproporus ventriculus | reverse complement strand
TTAATTGTAATTGATTTTCTTGCAAAAAATACCTTTATTGATTCTATTTCTCTTATATTAAATTTGTTAATTAATTTAGTTTCAACTTCTACCAAGATCAAATCCAATGCATTTATTTTTGTTCTTTCAAAAACACTATCAAATTCATTACACTTATAAAAACAACAAAAAACTAAAACTCTACTATGACTTTGGATAGCGACATAAGACTTTAATAAAATTCTTGCATGTGTTACATTTTCATAAGCTATAATAAAACCTTCACTTTTATAAGTAAATGAAATGTTTGGAGAAATTACTCTAACTGCAATATTTGACGTTATTATCGCTTCGTCAATTAAACTATCATTTCCGAAGTATGTTATATAATACATATTTTGAAGAGATAAATTTATAATATTTGTTAGAATTGCTATATGTGCCATTTAATTCATTGGAATTTTATTGTTAGCGAAAAATTGAAAGCTTGTGGTAGAAAGTTGAATAAGTATGTGGACAATTAATAATATTGAAAACTTTAACATTTAATGACTTATTTACTATGAAAGATAATTTGCTATTTACAATTCATAGTACAAATAAAGTAACTTTTTATTTATTTATTTAAGGTTAATTATATACTGTTTATTTTCCTCTTGTTTATGCATTTTTTATTTCTTTGTATTTAATTTTATAAATACAAGATCTATATTTGAATCTATTTTATAGGTGATGATATTTAGATAAAAATATTATTGTTGTTATATTGCAGTCAATATTTTTATTTTTATTTAATAATAAAACAATTTGATGATAAATTTCATGTCCAATGGTTTGGACATACGCAAATGCATCCGACGTTTTTTTCAGATGTATTATCATACCCGATAACTTAAGAAGATGGACACACATACAGAGATATAATTAATATTTTAAGAAAAGATTCTTTGAGACTAAAATTAATTAAATACATTTTGTTTTAAAATCTGTAAGAACCATTCTGAATGATTGTCGTCAGACTAAAAGCTATTGAATAAAGAAAAGCTTATATGCAAAAGGTAATATTGGCAAAAATAAAATTATTATACATTTTTTATGTGAAATTTTTGAAGGAATCAGAAGTTAAGAGGAAAACTTAAATTTTATTTAAAGGAATAAGAAAAGTTTTGGAAAATATGCATTTTTTAGAAAAGAATTTAAAATTTTCTTCACCTTTAAAAGTGCAGTTTTTAGGATAGTTTTAGCTAGGTTCTAAAAAATATAAACATAGGAATTTTGGGAAATGAATTTAAAAAATTGGATTTTTCAATGTTCCGATTTTTTCTCAAGGAATTTTCAAAATCTGACAGCTACATCATATTTTATGGAAAATTTTTGATCGATTTTGTGCGTTTGAAAATGTATTTAGGTCATTTTTTAAACATTTTATGATAAAATTTCTTTTTTTCTTGGATTGTAACGCGTTTAAAATAATGGCACCGCTGTACACAATCATTCTGGACAAATCAGGATAATATCCAATCGGCAACATTGTCTAATCTGTCATCGTGCATTGCAAAGCCATGTATATTTAAATTTGTTAATGGTGGCGTTGTTTATTGCTCTATTGTCATCCCTTAACCTTAAATCTCAGAAATTTCATATTTTTTTTGTGCTTTACACAATATTTTATACATTTTACGAAATTGCAAAATAATGGCCGAACTTACAGAATCGGAAAGACGGAGACATTATCTTAATTTTATAAAAAGATTAAATTTGGTGTTAGAAGCAGATATTTTAATCACAATCAAGGGATGTGAAATTTTACCTCCAGTTTACGATTTACATTTTGAAAAATACAATTTGGACTTTACAATTGGGGACACTAAATTTAGTGCCGAAATTATCACCTCCGCATTTGTAAGTATATCGATAATTTCAATATATTATTTTTAAAATACGGATTTACAATTTTAGGAAAAAAATAACATAATTCGCCGTTTAAAGATTGATATTTTAGAACGAGCATTTGTAGCTGAGTTAAGGTCGTGTTTAAATTATTTGCAACGAAAAAGGGATTTATCTCATGCTTTAAATGTATTAAAAAAATATGTCGAATTGCATAAACATCGGGAAAGGATTATGATGTTTGTTATGAACGAATTAGGAGATTATACCACATTTATGTTTCGGCCAGAAGACGGTATTATAATTAAATGCAATGAGAATGGAGTTTTGGATAAATATTTTGAAGTTGCATGGAAAATTTGTTGGAATGTAACTGAACTAAATTTCTTTGATGCATTCAGAGTACAACTGAATCGAGAATGTAAGTATATAATGAAAATCTTTATACTTGATACAGTTAATTTATTATATATCTATTGAGAATCATTTCCTATTTGTTTCAAATTTTATAAATATTGCTATTATAGTTGTAGTTAAATATTAGATGATAGTGAAATTATCGGATAACTAAGCTTAAAGAAATTAAGATAAAAAATTAAAACTTGCGTTTTATTAACTTTATTATATGTTAACTAAGCTTGAATAACGTAACCATATTATATACAAATTATTAAGGTTGGCAAATATTACAACCAAATGCGTGTTCGACATAAAAATGGTTGCATTTAAATGAGTTAGAAAATTAAGTTTCGACTAGTTTGCAATCAATTCCTATATCTGTCAGTAATGCACTTTAAAATAGTATTTTAAATTATTAGTGAAATAAAATAGTTTTTACTTGATGAAAAGAAGATATAAATGCAGAACTGATAGATGAGTCGATGATTCTTTGAAGAAAACTTTACCTTATGTGTACTGTAAAATATTTTTTGGTCTCTTTGCACTCACTTGGATTTTTACTACTTCGCGGCAAAAATTGCCCAAATTTTCTACTCTACAGATAAGTTTATAAATAAAAATCTCTTTATACAACGAAAATATATTTATAGAAACACCAAATAAATAATTTTGTTATACCATTCACCTTTTTATGACTTTTTATGAAAAATATAATTAATTATTTAAAAAAAAATTTCGGATGTGCATTGTGCTTCAAACTTATTTCACACTCTAAAATGTCAGTTACCGCAAGCAAATGTAAATAACTATTTGTTACTAATTTCTAAACTTCTAAACAAAATTAAAAACTATAATCAACCTTTCTTTTTTCCTAATTGAATTCTCACAAGCCATGGAAGTAGTATTACTGTGGCAATGTGCATCCCTACTAATTTTTATATCTGATCAGCTGTCATTTTTATGGAACTAGGCAGTTAGATGACTTTTCAACGTTAATAGACAGTTCAAATATACTTACAATTAAGAAACAAATAAAAAATGTAAGTATATTTAGTGTCTAAAATAATTTTTTTAACTCTATTGTGGAACATGGAAAATTTAAATTGTGAAAATGATATATGTTTTAGGTTTTATTTATTTGTATATTTTCTTATAGTTTCTATTTTCATTGGGTTATTTACATTTATAAGATTGGTTCAGCTGTTAGCTAAAATGTGGTTAGAATGTAGAAATATGATGATTAAAATGTGGATAGAAAAATAATTGTAATTAAAAATTGTTTTTTTCTCTCAATTTTCTATATTTCTGACTTTATTGTAGCTTCCTCTATTTCCTTTAAGGCTGCTTTACAGTGCACAACAAAAATTGCAACAACATTTTTCGCAACCATGCGCAGTGTTATCATTTACAATCGGCTGGCATTTCTAAAATGTGAACTTTTATAAATTACTTGTCTCTCATGCTAAACTATGAAAGTTTTAGATATTTCAGAAAACGAACCTACAAATCAAGCAACTTCAAGCTCACTTAATCTTTTTTTAGTTGTACGTGCTAATATTTACCTTTCAAATGTATTTTATCGCAATTCTATTTATGAATAGTTTTACTTTTAATTGAAGTTGTGTTTTTGAAAAGCTCAATTATCAATAGTTTAATTATATCCCTTTGGTAAATTCACAATTTCTGTACATGGCAATTATTCAAATTAATTTATTCTCTTACTAAAATTATTTTATTTATTTTAAATGTTGATTTGATACTAAATTTAAGCAATTTATTAATCCTTTAAAGTTATAATAAGACTAAATGAATTGTTTTGTGCCTGGATTTGATTATTATTGTATTTTTTAGATACTACTTTCTACCAACATGTGAGACCTATATTTGGAGAAATGATAATTCCAAGTAATTTCTATGACCACAAAAGATTGCTTTGGAGTATAGTAATAAGTAATTTCAAAGATTATGTGAATAGTCCAGAAGCAGCTGCTATTAAATGCAGAATTAATGCCACACACAACTTAGACTGGATGATCGGGCCTATTGAAATAAATGATTCAGACAGTGAAGATGATGTTATAGAACAGTGTAGTTATGTTTTACCCAATGGAAATGTTATAACATTAGATTAATTACCAAATAATTTATATTACTATAGAATTTGTCTGTGATATAACTTTAATTAAGATGCAGAATTGTTAACTGCGTTTTTTGTATATTTATATGAAGCTTTTCTACAAGTTGCGTGTATCCTGTTTAGAAATATCCTTTAGTTGTTTCATAAATAGATTAAAAAGATTTGCAGCTTTTATCAGGCTTCAAAACTTTTTTTTTGTTGGATGACTATTTTAAGTTATTATATCAAGTTTCTACTTTACAATTATAATAAGTTTATTAGAACAGCCAAATGAATTTCCTAATAGTTTTTTTTTAATTCTGTTACAATTTGAAATTTCAGGTATGTCGCCTTGTAGTCAAGTATCTTTCCTAAACTTGCACATAGTTTTTTTAAGCATAATTAATATATTACTATTCAATATTTATTGTTACTTTAAGTTTGTTTATCAAATTGTTTAAACAGGTCACTAGTTATTTGTAAGGATCTATTTTCAACTCAATGATTACATTTTTAAGTTGAATAACTATTCAGCAATGTAACTAAAGTACATAATAACAACTTAGCCAACAAAAGTATTTTAAATTATATATAAAAATTTGTACTGTTCAATGAATTTATTTTTTTAATAGAAACACTTATTCTGCATTTACTAGCGTATTAGTACTGCCCAAATTTCAACTAATTTGCAACTGCTCAATTTAACTTCTTCGGGATGACATTTTCAAAGCTTAAACAGACACTAGGAAATGCTGAATAAATGTTTGTATTAAAATAAAATAGATTAATTTAACAATACAAATTTTTATATATAATTTAATATCATAAATGAATTGATTAAATGAAAGAATGTATTCCCTTTTTGTTTACTCCATTGTTTTCTATATTAACTGTTTTTTTTTTAAATTTTAACTAAGGATTATGCTAATTGACAGATTGTTATAAATTGAGAATTGTAAGTATGCTTAGTGGTAAAAGTGATTATTCTTAACTTTTACCTGAACTACAATTTGCATTTTCGATAATTGAATATCGTAAAAACAATATATTATAATAATCAACAAAAAGGCATTTGAATTTGGGTAATAAAATAAATATATTAATAGAACCTTGGAAAATAAAGCAACTTAATAAATTTTTATGAAATTCTCATAATCCAGGACAATTTCATACAAAATTTTAAGGTGGTTTTCAATTTGTAAATAGTAAAAAACCCAAAGAGTGCTATTGCGTGTTTATAAATTGTATAAATATATAGTTTTAATTTGCATAGAGAAATGTTATTATTTTGTTAATAAATTTTAAAAATTGTGTTAGTGTTTTTTTATTAGACCTATTAACTCCTTCAACTATAAAAACATAATTTTTTGCGTTAGGTTGGTAACAAAGAAATGTTTGTATAAAATAAGGTTGATAGTGCAAAGTTTTAAGAGAATTTTGGTAATTACGAAGATATACTGAAATATGTAATTGAATAAATCGAACGTAGCAAAGCTTAAAAATTTAAAAAAACTTAATGTTTCATGTTACTCACATTTTTTCAAGTGAAAATTATTAAAAATTATTGAATCTGAAGATGTAAATCCGGTAATTATTTAAAAATCCTATTTTTCAATTTCCATCATTGGGTACCTCCATGCCTAACATCAAATAATTACATTTACCTACTCTTTATATCTACACATTACCTTCCAGAATTCCATTCAAAAAGATGTCATGTTTTAATAGAAAAACATTACTTTCATTTCCTTTGATTAGACGCCCTGTACAAGAAAATACAACTGTCTTTAATCAGTAACAATACCAATCTAATGACACAATAAGTAAAAAGATGCTCGATTGGCATCATATATAAAAAAAAATTGTTAGTGTTAGAAAATAACAATATGTTAGGCAGCGCCGTGGTGAAATCAGAGAATGTTTCCTTTAAGCGATATTTTAATTTTAAAACGGTTAAAAGTTGGAACAAGTTCAGCAAAGACCTCGATGCTGAGGCAGCGAGAATATCTCCTAAGTCAGAAATGTACGATATATTTTTTAATCGTTTATTTGACGTACTAACACTAATAGCATTAGCTATTGCCGTTGTAATCATCGGAATTAAAAGTTCAATTCGAAAAACAAGTTTGTCGTGCTCTCAGGAAGAAACATTCCTAGAAACTCCCTGGGCGCGAGCCGTTCTGTTAGAGTCTCCGTGCAGATACTGTTTCCTGCTATGACTTTTGATTACTGTTAGTGAGTAGTGTACGGATTTCTTTTGAAAATAATGTCTTTTTTCTCTTCATTTTTGAAGATAATGGGTAATGGAATATGAAGCTTCTTTTTCGAGATAAAGGACAAAAAGTAGGTCTTCCAATTTTTTTCTGCGCTGGAACTTTTTCTTGCACTACTTCTTTCTTACGTACCGTAAGGAGCCCTTTATTTTAGTCTTGGCCTGGGCTTCGAGAATGCTAGGGACAGCCGTCTACAACGCAGACCCTTCCGCCGGGGAACAATTGAAGCCCGAGAAATATTGACGTCAACAATAGCAGAAAACCGAACGGCTAAAATGTGTGATCAGCTAAAGAACCTAGATATGAAGATCAACAGCAGATGGACATGGAAGAGCCCAAAACGCCTGTAGATCTTTAAACAAATCTATTGCTTTTAATACTTGAAGAAAATATATTTTGGATAGTATTTAGGGCCTTTTTAATGAAAATGAAATTCCTTCAGGCTCCCTTTAGGGATTTGAACCCAGAATTCCCTATGTGATGATAAGTAAAAATAATTGATGAGGCCGATTATGTAAAGAAATGATGAAGTAATTCTACATGATTTGTTGCATTGTATCTTCTCTATTTATTATTTGTTATTTAGATCTTTATCTATATCATAATTAATTATGTTATGGGTGGAATTAATAAATTGTTATAGAAACATTTTATTATTTACCAACTGATGTAAATAGGTTTTCTCTGCCTCACCTCCACATATGGCTTACATGTAACACGATATTCGCCTAATATTATGTTACTAAGAACGAAACCCTATCGAATTTTGCATTTATTCAGTATAAGTATTAAAGTTGTACTGAGTAGAAGTTCATATCAATGAAAACATTAAATCAATTTAAGTTATAAATAATCCATTTTTATACAGCAATGAGTGACAATGAAAGAACTAATTTGATAGATTCTGAATCTGCAGTTGCAAAGTGTTTTCCAATGCAAAAAATCTGCTACGGTCTCGGTCACATTTACAATGATTTGTGTGCTGCAGTTTGGTTTTCATATGCATTGTTTTATTTTCAAATTGTTCTACAAATGGAACCCACTATGGCTGGAACAATGTTAATGATAGGTGAGTGGAAATTAAAAATTATTGATTATAAGTTTTATTTGTTTCTTTATATAGTAATGAAAAAGCAACAAATTTTCAATTTCTTCATCATTTTGAAATTTATAAATTAATTGAATAGTGAAAATGTTAAAAAGTTTTTAAGATTTTCTTATTTTATCAGTATTTAAAAATGAACTTTATATATTCGTGTGGGTATTGGAGGATGATGGGTGGTGCCATCTAAGGCGCAATCAGTGAATTATAATAGTGTTAATTTTGATATGACCGGAAGAAAGTGTCACTTGTAATTTTTTTGTTTTTTTTATAAATCTATTATTTGAACAATTCTTGGCTCTTGGAATGAAAGCGGATAATTTACTATTTCTGAAGAATTATGTTACTTGAATTTGTATTAACAATCTGTGAATAACTAACGGCTACTTTTAATATTTGCAAATATTTTAATTAAATTTAACTTAAATGTCTTATTGCTAAATTATCGCTTTTTGAAATTCCCAACATTTTGTTCAATAACATATTAATTTGTGCAAATCAATTGTGTAGTTTCGCAAAGGACAGCGTTTCAATTTTTTGTATATCTATAATTTAATTTAGGTACATAATTAGGTAAGCAAATAATCTATATTAATAATAAATTTTTGTAGGTCAAGTTGCAGACTCAATAGCAACTCCAATAACTGGATGGGCGATTGATAAAGTGGGATATCTGCGAATTTGGAATTTGTTTGGTACGGTACTAAAAAATTTCATTTTAACTAATTTAAGATAAAATTAAATATTTCTTTGTTTTTTCATTTTTTGGACTGTAAGACTTATTCTGATGTACCACTGAATTACTTCGTTTTGTTTGGATAACATTGGCCTTATCAATTTATTCGGATCCTCGATGCCATAAAGTCTAAATTCACTAACATATCTATTAAATAAATTCCATGTTTCATTCTTGATTGGTTTTATTTCTTTTAATTTTATATTTTAGGTACTGCCCTTGTAGCTACTGGATTTTCATTGATATTTTCAATAAACCCTGGAGTAACCAACTCTTGGCATTTAGTATTTTATGGTATAATTGTAATTATTTTTCAAATTGGTTGGGCAATCGTACAAATATCTCATTTGTCCATAATTACCTCAATTTCTGAAAATAATAAAGAAAGTGCAGAACTAACTACGATAAGGTACTCATCTGATTTAGGAAACCACATATGAGTACATATAATGTATATTATATTTTCTAGATATATTGCAACTGTGTGCAGTAACATTTTCGTTTATTTCATCACTTGGGCTGTATTGCAAAATGTCCAAAATATGATAGATATTGGACCAAATGATTACTACAAGTTTAAGGTACGTTTTAATTACGTAATTTTAAATAATTAAATGTAGGTGAAACAATTATAAATAATTTTGAAACTTAACTCTGTATTCATAAATTTAAAGAAAACAGAAACATGGCAAGAAAACATACAAGGACTAAGAGAATATAATTACCAATTTACAAAAATATCCTAATTTTTATGGTTCTATATATCTTTCAAAAATGTATTATCTTTTATACATAATTAAATAAAATATAATAAGATTATAATTTTCTTTAATTTTAGGAGATAGCTTTAATAATAACAGCTTTGGGAGTAATGTGCTCATTAATTTATTACTGTGGTATTAACAAACTTCATGAAAAGAAAAAGAATAATTCGATAGAAGATAAAGTGGAAGTTTCATCGGAAACTAGTAAAAGTTTCTGGAAGTCTGCAGTGACATATCAAGTTTCTTTAATGTGAATAATTTAATACATTTTATAATAATGATAATAATAAAACTAATAATAAAATAGTCTGAAGAATATTATTTTTAATTTTTTAGGTACATGGCTTCAAGGTTATACACGATTTTAAATTTGATTTATATGCCTTTATATTTGAATGAGGATTTGAAGAAAGAAGATTCTGAAAGTTCTATCAGAGAAGTTGTGGCAACTGTGCCTTTTGCATGTTTCGTTTCTTCCCTGGTTTCATCTATAATTCTTCAGAATCGACCAAATATATTAAGCGATAGGGTTTATAAAATTTTACATAAACTATGATAAAATTAATGATTTGAATATTTTAGATAGTCTATGCTTTAGGGGGATGTATGGCTTTAGTAGGTTGTATATGTTTTGAAGTAAAGATTTCTGGTGGAGTGCTTCAATATTACGGACTTGCTTTTATTATAGGTAAAGGTTATATTTTTCATGGGGGAATGTTTGGATTAGTTTCGAAATACTAAATGGAAACTTATGCTGTATTTATTATATTATTTAACTAATTCCGAAGGAAAACTCGTAGCTTGTTGAAAATAGTTTTTCTATATAACTATTTTTGTTAATTAGTTTGCTGTTTCTCAATTTGTTTTAAACTATCAAAAAAATTCTTTAATTTGCACTTAAAAAATCACTTAAACTATAAAATGTAAAGAAATTGTACAAATTTCCTGAATGTACTCGCCTAATTTCAGTTAAAAATATTTACGAATAGCGTTATTGATCGGAAATAACTAAATCTGCATCAAATCAGTGGTCAGAAAACGAATGTCCAACCGGTGAATATTATAATCAAGATCAATATAGCTCAGTGGTCTGCTGTCGAAATCACTGAACACAGCCAATTTGAATTACGAAATCAATGAACTTTTAATTTGTTGTGATTGTTGTCAGGCTCGATTGTGCAAAAATTATCCAAAATTAATTGAACATAAAAAACAATTGTTTGCTAAAATTTGAATACACGTACTAAAAGTGGGCCCAACATCATTAAAAAAATATCTGTGTTAAACATGCTTAAATTATTTTAAATTTTGTTTTATTTTATTTTAGGGATTGCCGGATCTGCTACTATGATTGCAAGTTTATGTATTACTGCAGAATTTGTTACTACAAATGGATATAAAGGTGGATCTGTTTATAGTACTGTGACATTCACAGATAAATTAATATCTGGCACTGTTGTATTCATAATACAAAATATGTAAGTTCGTTAAAACATGATAAGAAAACTTTTAGGAAGAAATTTTTATTAAAAGATATTTATAATATCATTTAAATTGCGGTGTTCAGGATAATAAAGAAACTCAGCCCAATTTAATACCAACGTTTCGTTCTATATAATTATAATTTACAAGTTGTTATTAACAATATTAAAATATTATATTTATGTATATATATTTCTTGCTTTTTAGAAAATGCGAAGATCTAAATAACTGTCCTAATTTTTATAGAGACGTTTTGGCATTAGTAACAGGATTTATTTCTCTTCTTGGATTAATGTCACTTCTATTTTTGCCAAAATTACAAACATGAAAATAAATGGATTGTCTTCGTCACATTTTTCTTTTATTTTTACTCACTGAGTCTATACTATGTTTTAAATTGATTGAAGATATGTTGCATTTTCTCCGTTGATAATAATTATTAAATAAAAATATTAATTAAAATGTATAATTATAAATTATAATTATACATTTTAACTGTGTTTTTTAAATGTTTTTTTTTTGTATAGGGTATGAAAACTTTTTTATACAGGTAATGCTTTCCACAATTGATTTAAATTTCAAATCTTGAGTATGCGTTGTATATTGTCCAGAAATTTGAGATGAATGGTTAAATAGTTAACTTTTGTTTTTTAAAGAATAGCATAGTCGTTTTTCCATTTATAGAAATTGCATTTATCTTCAAAATTAATCAAGATATTTGCCACAGAATATGTTATGACGTTAAACACGGACGAAATGTTTGCGCACTCGAGTTACACCGACACCTGAGCATACACTTGGAAGCTTGGGTGCAGGTCATAAAATAATATCTAATTAAAGATCAACTAATTTACATTATGACCAAATACATATTTTACCATTACATTAATACTAAGTGTGCAGAAAGTCGAGTGGAGTCCACTCCAGGTTTTTCTTTTATTTTTAATTTTCTTTCCTCATTTATGATTTAATTTATTATATTGTTATATTTACAAAATATTTACACAAGATTTTGTTAAATTATACTCTCTTAAAAAGTGGGTCGCAAGGCTATGTTTGGATGAAAGTTTGTAAAAATATATATAAATAAAGAAATAATAAATTGTAAACGAACGGTTTTTTTCATCTAACTTTCCATTTTTTTTTTCTCTCTGAGCCCTATGCAACCAGTTCCACTTCTTCATACCCGCGACATTGTATTTTCTTGACCTTCTCTCCTCTCGCGATATGAAGAGGATGGATACAGCAAAAGCACCTGTTTGATCATTCCTCAACTACCTGTTGAGCTGACTCCGTTGGCGCGCCGGGTTTACCCAGTACATGCAATAAAAACCGTACATGCTTTGAAACAACAATAAAACTTTTTTCTATAATTTAATTTTCTTAATAAAAACAACGCAGCAAACAATTTGAACAAATTTAACGTGAAATGAGCAGATGTGAAAAGTGCTGCTGCAATTTAACTAATTTAAATTACAATAAAAATTTACAGCTTAATTTTTTTAAATAATATGGTTTTTAGTTTATATAAAGGATTACTTAATGGTGATAATTGTGTATTTTATGTTAATAATGTTAAATCCAAACTTGACAAGTTAAAATAGCGTGCGCGTAATTACATAGTTCTCGTACTTAGTTTAATGTTTTAATACTGGTGTTTTGTGTGTATATCATTTTCTTGTGTATTGTGGTTAGATAAATACTACTTTGGATATCTATTTTTTTTTTGGATCAATTAGGATTTTATTGAGCTGTACCTGCATTCACAAAAGGTTTGTAATTGCATATTATTAATATTTGAAAATATTTTTCTCTAAAATTTTCGGATTTTCTTATTGTACAACATTTTAAAGTTTTATATTTTGAAAAGTTTTGACATCCTTCATATTCAAAAGCTAGAAGTATTGGTTAATATTATAGAATAAATAAATAAATAAATAAAGTTGATACTGATACCTGTACCATTTCATTCCAAAAAGTTCTTATCTAATCGGTAAATGTTAATAAAATTATCAGACCTGGTGAAATTTCACTAAGTCTCCAGCTTTGAAAAATATTAAAAATTACTTTTTGTACTGAAATTTTGGAGTCTTTAATCACATGCAACCCGTACACCGTTGTTTGGAGACACAATTAACATTTTTCATCATTATTATATTAATAATGATTATTTTGTGGTTGATTGCTAAAATTACTAAAATTTTACATTAGCTAGTTTTGAATTATGAAACCTATTGCTCAATTGTAGAATGTAAAGAAATGTAAATGAGGGCAATACTATGTTATATCGTTCCTTTCAAAACTGATATGAAATCTACACAAAACCAATTAGATCTAATAGAGAAATGGCGATTTAAAGTTCGTGTGAATGTTCGATTTGTGGATTTACCAGACGCCCACTTACATTAAGTGCAATTAACGTTTGAGGTTTTACAAGTTACTTACAAATCAATAAATTTTATAATGCATATTTGAATGTCTAGTTTATTGCTTACTGTTTGCGTTATTAAGTAGCCAATTATTTTATGGCATAAAATGAATATTTTGTTAGCAATTAAAATTAAATTTTCATTCTTAGTTTTGTAGCATAATTATGTAATATGAAATAGGCATGTTGGTGCATTAAAAAATTAATAAATATTATCATCATTATTTGGTAGCTAATCCAAAAATTTCCCTAATTTGCTATCCTACTAGCATTAATAATTTATTTTGATTCAAAAGTGTGGTCTACAGGAATTTAATTTTTAAAAAATCTTTAAGCATTTCTAAATACGAGCAGGAGTTTCAATTCCCAAACTGTTTGCAGCATTAGTTTTTAGTTGGTGTTAACATTTTGAATCTATTGAAATTTTTTATCTTGCCAATAGTTCTAATATGTTGACATTTTAGAATATTTAAAGTTATGATACGAAAATTATCATATTTTTATATATTTGATATTATTTTGGGCATTTGACTGTATAGCATTCATCGCATATTGAATTATTCTAAGACCAGTTTCTAGAAATTTCATTTTTTCCTAATCTACAATAGCTCGAATGATTTTTAGAAGGTTCAGATATTTTGACACAACGTTTATAATTTTCTGGATGGAAGTTTTACCTACATTGGTTTAATGAAAAAAATATTACATTGTTGATCATCCGGAAAAAATTTCTTATTTGAATATGCAGTACATTCCAAAATTTGTGTGTTTAGGATTTTGTCAGGGTTACTGGTAAATTTGAGTTTAAACATTGATTTAAACATTCATTCATTTAATCCTTGTATGATTAACATGCAATAATTAGAACATTCCGTATAATCAAAATTAATTAGGACTGTAAGACAGAATTATTTACGAGGTTTCTTGCTACAGAGCGGCTTAGGTAAATACATATGTAAACCTGTGAAATAGCAGTTTAGAGATTCCACGCATCTTTTATAGCTTTATTAATTATTCCCATTAGCTAATTTATTCTCAGTTTGTTTTTATTTAATATAGTTACTAAACTCAGTTTATCATAGACCGGTTTGTATAAAACGATAAAGGAAAGAGGAATGGGAATGTAATTACGCATAAAGGACTGGATTTTTTTATGTTATTTTAATCACAAATAAAAAGTTTGTATCTACTCCGTTTCAAAAACTGGATTACGGGTTTTATTTATTTTTATAGGCTCATCGTTTTCCATATATTGTGAAGAACTTGAATTTATACATTTCCAATTGGTTTATTTAAGAGTACTAATTAATCCTAATTGTGTTTGAAAATATTTTTTTAAAGTTATAATATATTATTCAGGTTTTTGCAATGCCTTATTTTATTCAAAAGAATTTAGTGGAACTGGTAAAGAATTCAATAAATATCTCTTTAGTAATTTGTATAAATTCCCATTCTTTCCTTAATTTAATAAGAATGTTAATTGCATGAAACGCTATCTCCAATTTCTTGGAACGATACGTGCGGTAAATTCTCTGCACAAATTCCTCTTTTAATTTCGTTTTGCCTATTGCAATGTTTAATTTCGTGTTTTAATTTGTTTTTATTGTTTGTAAAGCGACTCAAGTTGAGCTTGTGTAAACGACCTTTAACATTCAGTCTGGCGAAAGGGTTTCTCTTCTCTTCACATCGCGTAATTGTTATTTATCCTTTAGGCTCGGCTACGAAATATATTATTATAATTGCCATTTTGCCTAAGGTAGAAGTGTACTGTTCGCCCACAAGTTGACCAAGTTGTTCGTGATCGATGCCTCCATATCTCTGACAGACAAAAGAGATAACATCCAACAATGCTTAACCTCGCCCATATTTTTCTTAAATAAATCGATGCATATTGTTTTATTATTATAAGAAATTGTGAAATTTATACAGAATGCTAATTAAAGAGAAATAACATTAAGTGAGGTAATGCTAAGAAAGTTTGTAAGAAATGTAAATTAAAATTTATTCACGATTTTATCTTATAAGCAAAATAATTACAGCTTAATATTATTTTATATAAAAAGAATAAAAATGTAAAGAAACAAAAAAGGTAATTCAAATAAATTCTAATAATTTTTCAATGAATTCGCAGGGTTTATTAAAAGTGAAAGAAGCCATACTTTACATAATATTTTCAACGGGTATCAATTTTTTTTTCCTTTTTAACTTTGAACAATACATAAACATTTTTATTTATGTAGACAATTTAATGTTTATTCTTGTCCCGTTTACTAAATTAAGATATAATTATTTTAAACAATTATTTTCAATTTATGGCATATATGATATAGTTCGAAAAATAGTTCCCACACGATACTTAAAATGATTGACGTTCAAAAAACCGGTAGCTTGAATATTCAAAAATTTAATGTGGTCTCGCGACAAGATTATAAAATTAATAAGTCACGGCCGTTGGTTTAGAAAAGAAGTGTCGAAATTTCGGTTAGGATCAAAAAGGATAAAGACATTGAAATTCAAAAAGTAAATGTCAAGTTAAGATCGTGGACTCACTAGGAAATTAATAATTTAGTAATTAAGAAACTGCTTGGTGATAAATTCATTTTGTCTGTCAGTTGAATAGCGTAGCGCGAATACGCGGGAAAAAATTCTAAAGACGAGTTTAATTAGAAAGCATGTAAGATGTAAAAACCGTTTGAGTTAAAATTTAATTACAAGGTGTAATAAATTTATAAATTTTATGCAATTTATTTTAAATATTCATTTGTTGGGTGGAGATCTAATAAAAAAACTGCATAAAACTTTATTGAAATTATTAAAAGATCTTTTGAAATTAGTTGTAATTAATATCGGAATAAACTGCATCAATGCATAATTAATTTAATACCAATATCGAAACGTAAAAAGTCTGGAGCCATATTGAGGATATTATAAAAGCCGTTTGGGTTTAATAATGAGTATGTTATGATTGTAAAGTAGAAAAATAAATTTATCGTGTGTTTGTTTTCTTTTATATTTAAATTGATCAAAATAAACTAAAATTTATATTTGATCTACCCTGGCAATTCTGTAAAACTACATCCATTGTTTCAACAATTGGTCGTTAAAATGTAAATGGCAGAAAATCCGTGCGAAATTAATTTTATATAGTGCTGTGTCGTGTCAACCCCGTTCGCAACTAATTACCGTTTCTCAGTTAATCCGTTCGCTGATAAATCAGAGTACGGATTACTGGAATGCACCCTTAAACCTTTAATTACCCGATCCGATGCTCGCAGACCTAATCCTCGAATATTCTATTAAAGCAAGACGCCTAAGCGACCGGCAACTACAAACAAAAGGGCTTTATCTCAAGTATGTAGATGCTCTGCCATTGTCTAGGAGTTATACTGCACGAGGTACAGCGGGGGTGGTGTCTGTTTGTCTTGGCAAACGGAGTGAAAATGACGTGCTCGTAGATCCTAGATAAACGCGAATACGGAGCGAAACATGTTTTAGTAGAATTGCCTCTTCTCTAACCATTTTAAGGAAGGGAATATGCCAACTTAAAAATTTCAGTTCAGATTAAAACGTTAAATCTGGTTTTGTGCTTTAACCTTTCATTTAATTGAAAACCTTATATTTTATAAAACGAGTCGAATTGAATGGTAGGTGTTGAATTGACTGGTGAGGATCATAGGTTTTAATTGCTACATAATTAAAAGATCATGTACATTCATTTACAGTGTGAATGTGAATTTCACAAAAGAAAAATCATTAATGAGATTTTCATTAGGCTGATATCAGACACGCAATTTTCAAGGCACAATGGGCAATTCGAAATTAATCATTCTTTATATGGTATTGTGGTTTCGTAATTTTAAATTACAATAACTTTTCATGCTGCAGAAATATTTACCTATGAGATTGTTATATTCGTTTTATATGTGAACGGAATGATGAAAGGAAGTAAATAATATTTAAATATGAGAAAATTTTGAAATTTAAAAATAACATTCTCAACCAAAATTGCAAAAAGCAAAAGTAACAAAAGTTTTAATAATTAAGCCTTGCAAATCTGTCTGCTTAATTTTCTTAAGGTCCTTATACACTTTGGCCTAAATTGGACCAATATCACTAAGCAATAATTTGACATTTATATCATATCAAATGATGAATCATATTGGATTAAATTAAAAGATCTATATGTATAGAACAAAGTACACTACATGCTTGTATAAAATATAATTTAAAAACAATGTAAAGTAAAAAACAAATAAATAAAAAGTAAAATTTTTATTTATAAAAAAAAACAACATAAATTTAATAAGTTTATTATCTAATTCAATTTATAAAAAAACTGCCATTACCAGTGATTGTGGAAATAAACTTATGCTGCACTCTTAAATGTCAGCTTATTTCGTCCTGTTTTCCCAAAATTAAATTAAGTAGTACGAAGAAACTTCGACAACCGACAAAAATGTTGAGAAAACCGTATTGAAATCAAAAAAAGAGATTCCTTTGAAACATAAATCAAAGAAACTCATATGAAACAGACAAAATAAATGAAGAAAAACAAAACTTAAGAAAAGAAGTAGACCAAAAGCAATTGATACTTGTGGGAAAGTATGTTTGAAAGAAAAAAGTAAGGCATGAAAAAAGAGAAAATGTAAACAAAGTAATTCAAAACAGAGCAAGAAGAAATGACGTCGTTACAAGAAGAGGATGAAAAAAATGTAGCACGAAAACCTTGAAGAAATAAACAAGAAGATATGGCATTAAAAGAAAATGAAGAGGGAATGCGAATAAAGTGAATAATAAAGCTAAACCAATTCTTATTAAAGAAAAAAATGCATTACAATTAACCATGAATTTTAGTGTTTGCGTAGTTAAAATACTTCTTAAAAACAATCTGAGAATGTATAGTAATCAAATTGCAAATGAAGTAGAAAGTGATTAAAGAAAGGAGTGGTGATGTAAGTAAAGAATGAGCGAAATAACAAAAAAATGATGTAAAAAGGGAGTATGATTGAACCGCTGAAACACTGGTTAAACGTTGGGATCTGCGAGTTGTATATTTTCACCTGTAAATAAATTTAATGAATGTGCGCAAAATGTGACGTTTTTGCAATTTACTTACGAATGCATATTTGTAATCTATCAGTTGTCAGTAGCTTCTTCCTAGTTATCTTGATTATTTGAATTATGACAATCGTAGATTTGTAGAAATGAAGCTTTTTTCTTAATATAAATTGGTTTAGATTGTAGTTTAATCGTTTATTAATGACCTTCTTCTTATTTCCTCTACATTTTCTTTGAATGTCACCTCTCCTTGCTTTTTTCTTCAAGGTTCCGTTCTTCATTTTTTTTCCCTCTTCTTGTAATGCCACCTTTTCTTGTTCCGTTTCTTCAGTTGCTTTCGTTTCCATTTTTTCCTTCTTCTGCGGACCATGTGTTGTCTTTTTTCTTCGTAGTTTTTTATTAACGTTAGCTTTTGTATCTACTTCTTCCCTTAATGTTTTCCTCTTCTCCATCCGTCTTGCTTTTAATTATTTTCACATATTTATCACCGTTATATTACAAACATTTTGAAATGCCTTCAAAATGCTTGTTTTGCTTGCAATGGAGCAGAATAAAATGATTTCGTTTGATATTTGTGGGATACCATAGATACAATTGTTTCAATTTTTTATGTTTGATACATCGACACTAGATATAATTCGATTCTAATGTTTATTCAAGTAGGCAGAACCAACTAGGTAACCCAAAATGCATAAATGTAAAATTGTCACATCTAAATTTGAATCTTTCGATTTCCATTTGAAATTGACTCAATTGTTATTAGATGTATCAGATTTAAAGACAAAATTACTTTCATCGATGTATATAAAAGCACAAATTTTCATGTAGATCGATGAAAATTTAATTGCTGGCTTATGATACAAGCAACAAACTAAAATACTTTTCTAATAGATTGTTTACATTATCACATTTTACTAATTAACTAATTGGCTATTGCATCATAATGTTAGAAATTTTGTATATCGGAATAATAAATTAAATAAAAGACATTTTATATTTTGCAATCATTTATAGAGTAATATTTATTTTGTTGCAAAATTTAAATAGCAAATTACATTCTTAAATAAAATAAATTAACACAATGTACGTATTTTTTGTAAACATAGAAAAGCATGTACAAATTATCCTGGAATCATGTTTTATCATATTAACAGATTTAAACTTCTTGCTGTACGCGCTTTGAAGTGCATTAGAACTGTTATGATTCATTCCAAAGTTTTTTTGATACCAATTTTATTTAATTTGTAGTTAGATTTGGATCCGTGCGAAAAAGACGTAAAATATGCATGCCCCAATTTTCTTATTAATGTTATTCAATTAATAAGAAATTTAAAATCTTGCCTGCTCGAATTTCGCGGCATAAATAGCAAGATAAATAAACATTTTAACGTTAATATAACATTTTAAGGATCGCCAATGGTAACTTCGACTTCTACACCAGGTTCAATAGAAATTGAAGATATTTGCTTGACGATTTCCGAGGAGGAATGCAAATCAATAACTCTTTTGTGGATTCTCATTTGGAAACGATCCCAAGTCTTCGAACCTTCGCCGCAAGGTGTTTTACGAGTAGTGATCCTTAAGGTTTTGGTTGGCATACGGATAGGTCCTTTGACTTTCAACTTTTGCTTCTTCGCACCGGTAATCACATCAGAACATACTTTCTCCAATGAATGTACATTACGAGATGTCAATGTGATGCGAATACGGTGAATTGGAGGAGTTTCCTGGCCAGGTTTTTCAGGATTTTTTTCTGCCTATAAAGAGAATTTTGAACTTACTTTGGGCACGTGATTTTATTACATAACCTAACCTACATATGTATTTTGCGCATAGAAATTTTAATTATATATAAAATTTAATTGAAAATGATAAAAGCACACCCACCATGTTAATTTGCTTAATTTTCTGGTCGAGTTAATCAATTTCTTTTATCAAATTGAACAGCGCTGAACCAGGCACCAACTAATAGATCAAACAAAATGGCTGAGGTGCGTGACAGTACGTGACCAAAAGCACTCAGTTTAATTTTTGTTTTGTTTTCTTCAATTTTATTATTTTTTTTTTATAGTTGCTATGATGATCGTAGCATATTCAGTCAGTGCTACCAACAAATTTTGGACAATTTCCTGTGAACATTTTAAATTTCACTAAATTAAAAACAATTCAAAATCAAAATGAATCAAAATCCACAAAACCTAACTAAAATTAAAGAACTTAAAGATGGTCACTTTTTCAGCTGTTGGTAAATATTTGCAACTGTTTAGCAAGTAATGTTTGACATTTGCAACTTCTACTAAAAACCAACTTCTGCTACTGTATTCATAGCAGTTTGCGTATTTTCCTTTGATGTTATGTCCCCCGTTTTTTCGTGGCCTTGAGGCATGAATGAAGCGGCCATATTCCTGCCAGTAGGTTTGATTCTTTTTCCTACCATTGACCGAGTAGTATTGTGTAAAAATGTGTGCGGAGTGGCTTTGATATAGAAATACCGATACTCGAGTTTCGCTAAAGGTCTACTATTTATTCTATGGTATAAGCGCTTCCGAAATGGCCGTGAAGATATTGAAGATGGAAAGAGCCTTGGATGTCTTTACACATTAATAATTGATGAAAATGTGGAAAAAATATGAAAGCTGATTATGAACGATCGCCGAATCACCATCAGAGAAGCTGTTGTTGATCCGCTCATTCCATAAATTTTTTCATAAACGATATTAAAAACAAAGTGTTTTGGAGATTTGGAAAATCGTGAAATGTCTGATGGAGACCATTTTGAAGAAAATGACATTCATATAGACAAATAAATAATTTTTTTATATAAATTCTCGTTATTTTTTTTAACATTGCTGATGTTTAAACTTCCTTATTGATCTTATTAAATTAATAAGAAAGTTAAGATATTGACTGATCAAATTTTGCGGCATAAATTGCAAGATAAAAAAACATTTCATCGTTAGTAAAACATTTTAAGGATCAGCAATTATATTATCTACTCCAGGTTAAATTGAAGTCATTTGCTTAACGATTTCCGAAGGGGAACGTAAGTCAACAACTTTTGTAGATTTTCACCCAACGCCATTTGTATGTTTATTTTTGTTCTATAAAAAAAAATGGTATAAAACCCATTTGAGAAAATTTTTTAGGTATTCCTTTCATTAAAATACTTGCTCCCTAAAATTGTTCGTGTTCCCAGACGTTCATGCCTGACGAATAAACTATTACAAAAAGAATTCTTTTATGCTATTCGCCTCATTAATATGAAAATAATATTCAGGAAAAGAATTATTTCTGTAGTTGTATTTTAGATTATCTGACAAAATTGTTGGGGATTTATATTTGTAAAATAAAGTTAAAAAAAAATGATTTCGTTTTATTAGAAGAATGAATGTGTAAAACAGATGCTGGAAACCTGTACCTGTGTTAATTAATTTAGACATTAACGGACAATTGAATGGATTGTGGAGGACAGTAATGAGTGACCAGCAAGATGTTCCCAGTTGTCCTACGTGACTTACCGGTTGCCTTGCATAAAATACTGTAGTCACGATTTTCTGTCCACATTTGAATAACATAGTGGAAGCAACAAAGTGATACAAAATGTGACAAATACCAAGCAAATTAACATTAATGATATTACAACTTGCACAAAAGCACCAAGATGCGGACAAATGTACACGATATTAATTCATTTTATTGTAGTACAAGAATTTAAGGTATGCTTCATAAAGATTTTTGTTTTTGTTTTAGGTTAGTTCACAAGATTATTCCCATGGAAAGGTAACATAATTGTTTGCATAATTTTCTAGCACATTTATGTGTATAGTATAAATAGAAAATTAATAAGTCCAGAAACGTGGCTCTTTTCTAGAAGGAAAGCCAATAAGCAAAAATTAAAAATACGTTATGTTATTATATGTTTCTTGTCATATGTTTTAGTTAAATTTTATTTTTGAAACTGTTATTATTAATTTTACAAATTATTGGAGGAGTTGTTGAATGACGATTAAGTGAATAGCTTATTGAAGACAAATTTTAGGAAGATTTTTAAAAATATCAATTTTCATACGATTGATATATTTTTGTGCTATCCTAATATTGTTTAACTATCTAGAATAATTTCTTTCAAAGTATTTGATCTTTAATAAATCCAATAAATTTGAAAAAGTTTTAAAATACACAGGATATCTATTTCGCATAATATCTACCTGAAGTGATGCATTCTCACGTTGTACAGTTTATTAGATGCTATAAAGTTCCTATATCTTCACCTCTCTATAATTTAGGCGGTTTTAAAATTGATGCATCTTAGTTAAATTTTTCACATACCAACATGTTTTGCCATTCACGAAAAGCCACTTAAATTAAAAAGTAACGATTTGCATTAGTTATGAAAATTATAATAAAAAAAATTTAAGATTAATGAGAAATTAAAATGTCACCTGTTATTACATTGTAGAAATTGGATTAATTATGTAGGAAAGGAAAGAATTTTGTAGAAGCTATTAAACACTTCTTCATTATCAAAAATTTTCTGTGTCAAATTAGTTGTTTTTATTAAGTGTCTTTATAAAGAGTGGTGTATGAGTAGTATAAATGGGTGTTTAATGTAAATGTGGGTGCGCAGACGGATCAAAAGATCTTGCATTTATAATCGTCAAGATTAATAGTTATGAAAGTCAGATGTCTTATTGTTTTTTCTTTTAAGTTTAAATAAATAAATAAAAAAATCCTCATTAAAATTGACATACAAGTGCTACATCGATAGGAAGTCTTCCCCCCGACAAAAATTGGTTTCATTGCCTTTTGACTTCAGGTTTCGGAATAAATTCGAATTTTTGAACTGTCGATTACAAGCTTGTGTAATTAATCTTTATTGGTAATTTTTTAAACTTAAATTTATTCATTAAACACAAATTGAAATTGATCAATGGGTTCAATGGTAGTCAATTTGTATTGAGTTAAAGTTTGTGAAAAATAAATAACTGATTTAAATATATATAAAAAAATATTTTAAGAAAGTGTATCCTATATTTTATAATTTACATTAAAAGCGCATTTCATTAGGAAATGAAATATTTTTTTCTATATTCAAGTATTAATTGGCTCTTAGAATATTTGATTAAATTCATCAAAATATGTTAGATAATTGCCTAATTAATAACACATTTAAATCTTCAAAGAGGTATTGAAAGTATTTTTATTGAATAAGAAATCAATTTCAATGTTGAAACCATATTTGTGGTAACAATTTTTATATATATATAAAAAAATCGAGAGAGAATACTGTGGTTCTTAACTCACGATGTAATATTCTCACAGTAAATAATTTAATGTAAACAATTGTAACATTCTTGCAGTCTTAAACGCCATTTGTTTATACGCATAGGTGAGGTTGTCACAAATCATGTGTCAGTCCTTGGGACACTGGTTCAGCGGTAATTAGCGTTAATGATCTCGATTTATTATCATTCGTTACGACGTTTGCATTTCCAGTTTTCCCCTTGCTTGCCCGCCTGTTAGTTACAATTTTTTTCTTGTTTCGTACTCGTTCATTTTATCGTTAAGAATCCCGTTCCATTTTCATGATTAAAGTATTGATTTGAATTTTAAATTAGATTCCTCTCGTACTCTTCTTGTTCGCCCGTATTTGGTAACCAACAAAGATTTAGATCCCTCCTTCTTCTTATCGCCAATCAATTTTTATTCCGATATTCAATTAAAACTGATTATCATTTTAACAGAACATTTTCTAATAAGTGTAATTGATGGTGAGATCGCGGAATCCATATATCTTTATAAATTATAATGCAATCATCCGTTCATACTTATTAGTGCGATGCTATGAGATAGAAACACATGATCTATGTTTTCCTTCACAACGGGTAGAGATTAGATTTGAATTACGCCGTGTACGTATTCGCGAAAAAAATGTTAGAAACGCGCCGGCACAGATCGCCGTTCTTTTAGTTTTCTTATTTTTCGTTTGTTCGGTTTCGTTACGTATTGTTCGAAACGCTTGTTCTTGCTCAATGGCGCGGCACCTGGAACGAGTCACGATTTTCCCATTCAAGCAAAACGTCGCTTTAATATTATAAATAATCACATTAAAATGGAATATTTGAAAATTATTAGATACCTCGTTGTATATTGAAAACAAGTACGATAGTAAATGAAATTATATTTCTTGAACTAATGAATATTGGATGAATAAATAAAGTACGAAATTTTAAATAACTAAAAATACCAAATGTTTTAAATGCTCAATCAAAAGTAAATATCGTCAGATGTTAGCAATGATGGAGTTTTCTTTATAGTTTGCGCAAAATAGAATTTTATATGACAGTTCTCTTTATGAGCCAACGTGATAACCCCTAAACTCGAAATGTGGACCTTTTATCTTTATTTCACAACATAATTGTTAATATAAATTCAACCACCATAAAGTAGATAAAACTAAATAAGTTAAAATGATTATCGAAATAATTTAATTATTATAAAATAATTTGCTTTAATTAATATTATTTTATATTTGTATCTACTTATTTATTTTATTGTTTTCGGTCATGTCATGTTTATATTTATAATATTTACATTAAATTCCTCACTTAATACATGTTTGGTTCGTTTAATATCCTTCTGATTTCACCTGACAATTAAAATTGAAATATTTAAATTTAAATTTATAATATCTACTTTACATCACTTAAATTTTGTAATCAAATTATTAAAATATCAAGATGGTTTTACACAACTTCATAATTTAATTCAATTTCAAAATTATTACTTTCTTCATTATTCATCCATGCGTATCCGTACGGTTCCTATGATGCGTTTAACGCATGCGATTGGTGCAATTGCGTCAGACGCACATCTACTTAAATTAAAGCTGCGGCTGACGGTGTAGTCGTTAAAGTTTCAAATTTTCTTCAATCATTGGAATCCTAGCTTAAGTTCATTTGAAGACGAATTCTGTTTCAGAAATTTAAACATTTTTGATAAATAAAAATCAATTTGCGCAATATATAATATTTATATTTTTAATTAATTAATACTAATTTTGTTTGGAGAATTTTAGTAGAAAAATGTTTGAAATTATTTAAAATTTTAAAGTAATCGAACTACTCTATTACAATTCATCTCTTTTCAAATCTTAAATTTTCTAAATCGTAACCTTTGCTGTAATAAACGTCAAATTTCACTATTTTTTTTTCTTTTTTCTAATAAATGTCAGATTCAAATGACCATTCATATGTGACCTTTATGAAGGCCGTAAGTTGTATGATCTTTGATCTCACACTGGAGACTAAGGCGGCACCTGTCCCTTCTGTCCTCCTGCGGTATATCGCCCACGCCATCAGGTTTGCTTCATGCTTTACATGTAACGGCAGTGTTATCTACATGACCTCAGACACGCTTAAAATTATTATATTTCTCACAATGAGCTAATAATATGTGATTACGTTTGTTTATACATACTTACATATTCACGCATCATTAGAAATTATTTCAAAATTATAAACCAAAACCATATATTGTGATACTAGACCTACAATCTAATCAAATTATCCATAATTTATTACATTTCTTATTGATTTATGTTATATCAGAGGTAGGGTAATAAAACAATATTTTGTAAATAAAGTCTATAATTTTGAATTTTTATTATGAGAAGAAGCTTTCACAAATTTCATCATTTTCAAAAGAATATTGAACGAGAAAATCTCATAAATATAATAATTGTCCATTTTGGTCGAAAATGTTTTCATTACATGACTTAAATTAGTATTAACGACACCTAAGTTAAGATTTTAGTTGATTAAAAATGATGTCGAAGAATTATCATGCGTAATTTACTTTGAATCTGTAAAATATATGTAATGTATATAACTTGAATGTTGAAGATGTTGAAATTTTTATTGAATGAGTTGTCGTTACTTTAAAGAGGGTGTGGGTGGAAACTCGTAGAAATTATTTTTAAAGAAAGACGTATACAGAGAAACAGAAAGATAAAGTAGAGAGAGAGACAAGCTTTTAACAAATCAGTTAATCTATTTTTTTCTAATAATAGTTGGCATATAGAATATTAGTTTCTTTGTTTTTATTTAAATATTTTAGTTACAACAAAACTTATAACTAACAAAACAAAATTAATTGTCACTGGAACCGAATTTGACAAAAGTCTTCGTTCTTCAACAACCTTTTTATAATATTTTGCAGAATCTTTTTGAATACGTGGCCGCTCTGGATCATCAAAATCAACATAATGTAGACCAAATTTGCTTCTATTAATATTAATTGAATTCAATTAAAATCATTTTTTTTAAATCATTACTTACATATATCCTTCCAGCCACTCAAAATTATCCATTAAACTCCAAGCTGTATACGCTTTGATATTAACATTGTCCTCGTATAAGGCATCTAGTAGCTCACTCAAATATGACTGCAACAAGTTGTAAAATTAGTTAATTTTAAAATTAGTATTGATTCTAAAATAAATTTTGAAAATTCTTTATTCGTTTTTAATTTGAGAGACTTTTTTACATCTGCAAATTATTAAAAAAGATTTTAAAATTTTTAAAGCTATTTTGGCTTTGTGACATTTAAGTTATTGACGATTTATTCATTTTATTTAGGTTATTCCTCTTAATATATATATATATATATATATATATATATATATATAAATTTTACCTCATAATAATGAATTCTTCCTGTATCATTTAAACCTCCTGCATCTGCAAAACCATTTTCCGTGACATAAATCTTAGGGTTGTTACAATAACTTTTAATCCATTGAAAACATTTTCTAAATCCCCAAGGAACAACCTAAAAAGAAATTTTAAAGAATCTGTTATCGTTTTCTCCATATAAGGCAAAATACTTTAAGCCATGTTGAAAAATCTTCAGGTCCATCCCATTCATCCGGCTGTTCTGCTAATACATGAGCATCATTTTCTCTACTAAATTGAAGTATATCTGGTTCTTGATAACTAACTATCTTGGTACTGTAATGATTAAAACCGAAATAATCGTAAGTTCCTTTGATTTCTTCAATTTCTTCTTCACTTAATGTTGGTAATCGCGATTCTCCAAAACCCTGCTGAACACTCATATCCAATATGTAACTTTTCATATCTGCGGGATAGTCTCCTTGAAAAATAGGATGCGCCCATATTCCGGTCTATAAATAATGAAAATCCATAGAATAAGAGTAGGAATTATAAATTTTATTGTGCTCACCATAAAATTGAGATATCTTTCTGCAGCCTCAACGTCTTCAGAATTTGAAATATTTTTAGGTTCGTACCAATAACTATCAATGACCATACCTATTTCTCCTTTCTGTACAGGTTTGTACTTTTTATTATAAATGTGGTAGGCCTTTGCATGTGCTCTCAGTAAGTTTCGACTACAAGCATATTCACCTCTTCCAGAATGGTTGGGAACTGTTGCAGAGATGCAGCAATTATTTGGTTCATTAAATGTCGACCAAATTTTTACTCTATCACCGTATGTTGCGAACATTAAATCTGCATATGCAGCGAAATAATCAGCAAAAGTATCATTCAAAAAACCTCCTTCATCCTTTAATCCCATTGGTAAATCCCAATGGTATAAAGTTATCATAGGTTCAATATCATTTGCAATCAGTTCATCTATTAATTCATTATAATAATTAATTCCTGCTGGATTTGGTGTTCCTTTTCCTAGGGGTATCACTCGTGACCACGAAATTGAAAAGCGATAAAAACTTACGCTTAAATTTTTGATCAATTGAACATCTTCTTTGTATTTATGATAAGAATCGCATGCAATATCTCCATTGCTCTTATCTTTAATAAATGTGTCTTCACTATGCGTAAATGTATCCCAAATTGATGGACCTTTCCCTGTAAAACAATCAATAATTATTTTATGATTTTATTTCTAATTATTCTCACCGTCTTCGTTCCATGCTCCTTCTATTTGATAAGCAGAAGTTGCAACTCCAAATTTAAAGTCATCAGGAAATTTATTCGAATTTATTTTTGAGCTAAAAAAACAAGAAATTGATTCAATTATTATTTCGATGAGAATACTTTTTTCTCGTTTTTCTGCGCATATAATTTTTGAAAGTTCATGATGTAATTGAATTATTCATTTTGAACTAATAAATTTTCTGCAACACTGTTTTAAGTAAGATGTTTCCTTCTCCTAAAGAATTTGCAAGCATTAATTAAGTACAAAAGGAAGATAAAAGACAAGTCAAAGTGTGCATGTAATGGCAGGCGGATGGAATGAACATAAAATTACAATAATTTATTAGATTGATGAATATGTATAAGAAGAGAACTTGCTATTGAACTTTTATATAAATTTAATGTTAAAAAGGTTTTAAAATAATTCCTATTATTACATTTATTTTATATTATAAATAAATTATTTCTTTTTGTCAAGTCAATAATTAATATACTTACGTTGTAAAGTTAATTAAATAAATTAACACTAATAACATAAACATGTTTCTCTGGTACATTGATAGCACTGTCGAAATAATTAAGCATCTTATGTTTATATAACCTAAGATCATCCTTATCAAATGTAATAATCGAATATTTTTAACTAAATGATAAAGATTAAAATATTTCAATTTAATATTTATTGATCTTATTTATTGTCAACAATTTAGATATTTTTAGATTGTTTTTAATGGCAATGTGACAAAAATTGATTTGTAATGTTTATAAAGTATTAATATTTTAATAAAATTTAATAAGAGTATTAATATTTTTCAAAATTTATGAGATATAGCTTACAGATTATAAAGAAGCTATTGAAGAGAAATTTTTTTTTTGAATATACAAGGAGTTGAGAAATATGTCACAAACTTTAAGGTGGGAAATTATGACCCAAGAAATGCAAGAAATTCATGGATCTGTTTTGGAGATATAAAATATTTTGCGTTTATGCACATCTGATTATTGAAGAACAGAAATTCAAATTACGATTTGAACTTTTTCTTCAGTAATACCAAATAAATAAATATTAGATTTGCCAAATTAATTAATGCTAT
Source organism: Coproporus ventriculus (assembly GCA_027574865.2). Taxonomy (NCBI): domain Eukaryota; kingdom Metazoa; phylum Arthropoda; class Insecta; order Coleoptera; family Staphylinidae; genus Coproporus; species Coproporus ventriculus. Next base: position 31,068 of record JAODAH020045666.1, on the reverse strand, counting down.
AATTTATATTAACTCTAATAGGTAGCAAACAACATCCTCTACATTGACATTCGTTATTTAATCAGTGTTAAGTGAACGTAGTATACAGTGTCAACTTATCAAGTAATCGATTTCCGTTCAATTAATAAATTTTGTTGTACGCGAGGGAACGAAACATCCCCTAATCTATCAGCGCCATTATCAGCACTTGCCACCAATCCGACAAACCTACAAAATTTATTAGAAAAGTCACATTCCACCAAGAAAAATAAAACTTCATAGAGAAGTTCACTCTACCATTCCTGAAATATTGATTGATATAATTATTCGGAAAATGTTAACTTGTAAATAAATTGGAGTAATATAATTAGATAGATGGAATCAACTATTTAGAATCGTTGAATTTACAGGAAAAGTTATGATTTATTATAAAGTTTAGAGTTGATGAATTGCAAATCGTAGTTTTTTATCTTTTTCCATAAAATACACGTGAAGTGGCTATTTTTCTAAAGTTATTCTCGTTTATAGTTTTGATGTTTCCCCTTGTTTGCAGTATTTCGCTAAGTTTGAAAAATTGGTGTAGTTTGTAAACTATAATCCCAGTTATGTGAAACTATAAAATCTACATTTTTTCCCACTTTCGCCACCCCAAAGTATAATATGTAGTTTATACGATCCATGATCAGATAGCAGACCTCGGTCGTCCAAATTTTCCCGCGGGGTGACTGTTAATCCGACGTCGCGCCACACTGAACAGTTTCTGGTTGGATTACGGCTTTATCTGTCAGTGTTATCAGGCGCCGCGGGATGAAACCCCCTGGATTTTTCTAATTTATTAGAATACTTCCTCTTTATTACAATTGTGTTATAAAAGTTTAAACCGTGAATATCATCAAACCAGAAACTTCTACAAATAATTTAACGTAGATGTTATATTTGACACATTCTTTTATATTTCAAATCATAAAATGTGCAAAAATAAACTTGTTGGTAAAACTGTATTAAATTATTCTTTACAAAATTTTACTTTCTTTTTGTTGTCCAAGAAATTTCTTAGATTGTTAAAAGTTGAGTATTACTAATTTAAAAATAGTTTAATGTAAATTTTCTAGATTGGCTTGAGTTTGTGTGATATTAGCTTCATTTCAATTCGTTGCTATACAGAACCAATTTGTTACACTTCTTCCAATTAATTTCTCTAGGAAATGATATTTTAAAATAAGAAAAAATTCAGACAGAAATGTGAAATAAATCAATGATAAAAGATTATAAATTGAAGGATTCTTTGCTTCTTTATGTCTTTGGTATAGTATTATTAAAATTACTATACTTTAAAATAAAAAAATTAATGAGGCCAAGTTATGTAAAATATCACTTTTGTTTTCATTGTATAGAAAAATCAATGGGAAATCTGGGCTTTCATAGTAACTATACTCGTGAAATTGACGAGTTTCGTGCAGCACGAATTACAATACTCTTTCGGATAATTCGTAGCTGTTAAAGTATAATTATTTCCCATCTTTAAATACAAATCCAACTCAAATAAGGTAAAACGTGAATGTACAAGAAAACCTATATACATACGCGAATAAATATGCGTGCCCTATTGATCTGTTGTTAAAATTCAAAAACGCATATCTTCGGTGGAAACATTCATCAATTTATCACATGTAATTTATGGAGATGATGATGCACCCCAGAGTTCAGTATAAATCTTTGATAAAGCGATAGCACACCATGTTCCGATTATAATAAATTAAAGATGTAGTTAGTATGCACATGCACATGCCATATATCAAGAAGACAAAAGTGAGAGTGTCACGTATCACACTTTAATATAATGCAAGTTCTGAATGGGTTTTATAGATTATTAAAATTTAATTAATTTGTCACACTACCAATGTATTGTAATTTATCGTGTCCGCTGCTTTATTTTTTTAATTCTTGTGTGAGAATAAAACTTGGAAGTTTCGTTTTAATTAATGTTTAACAGTACTTTCAGAGAAATTAAACATAAAACAGTATGTCTCGTATGGAACTGGTTTTAATGACACAGTTGGGCTGGAATTTTATGTCGTTATTGGGAGTTGAAACTTGAAAAAAACTTGCTGAGGTATAAATTCATGACAATTAAAGCAAAAGAGAGAAATTCTGTATTCAATGCGTTACAAGCTGCTAGGTAATGTTTTCATAATTTCAAAAGAAAAAAAAAAAAAAAAACAATAATAGAATTTCATAAATATGTCTTCCTAGTTCTTTATTATTTTTATGAAGGTATTGATAAATCAGTATAATTAATAATGTGTCTAAGAAGATTATAGTTCGAGTGAAACGATGCGATAAGAGCTTATAATACTCATCAATTTTTCTATTCCATATAAAGTTCTTCTAATGATTCTTAAATGTTCCTATGTGAGGTAATAAAAATTAAATGTAATAAAATTTGTAGAAAGTGTTTGCCTTTGTCTTTCTTGAGATAGTTAAAATTAAAACGAATATTTGGTCATAACTTTATCATTCCAGGAAATAAATAATAAAACAGTATAATAGATAAAACTAAGAAAAAGTGAAATTATTTCTATTTTATTTGAAATCTGTGAAACGCTAATAAGTTTTAATAGTCAACAATTTATATTATTAATTTAAAAATTATATATATTGTTCTAAAACTTTTGAATCATACTGTATTATTTTATTGAACTGCCTTAAATCGCTTTAAATAATTTTTATAAAATATGAACAGTTTAATAATTTGTAATAAAGTAATAAATGACAAAAGTAAACTACATAAGCCAATCGTAAAAGGGATTAAGGATTTTTTAAAATACATGTATGTGGCACGTATGAATGAAACGTATTGAAGTAAAATTTGATTTCGCTTAAACTTGGGGTATACCTTCCTTTACTAGGTACCCTGAATTTTTTCAGATTTTTCATTTCTAAATCTTCCGAGAAACAGCGTGTCCAAAATTGAAAAAATTAAATTTTCTTGCTTTTAACAAAGATTTTTACTACTCGTAACTCCTGAGAGGTGCATTCTGGCGAAAAACTCATAAGTACCTTTTTTGTTTCTAAGGTTTCAGGGAATATAATTTTTTTTTAATTCGTATATGAAATCTAAATGTTTTTACGCGTGTGTGGACATAATGTAATTAAATTTTATAGGTTTCCTTTTCTAGAAGCGGAACCTTAAAATATATAAAGAAACAATATTTATTAGTCAACATTAAGCAGAAATTAACAAGTATATCTTTCTCTGTAAGTAATTAAAATATTCAATAACGTAACATATAATGCATTAACAGTATCTTTATTGTAATTGATATTTAAATATCTTTAATGGTTACTATAGAATCATGTTGTTTTAATTTGAGATCTGTTTACCATCAGCAGTTAGAATAGCAACAAAATATCACTTTGGATCAATTACAAAATGATTTCACGAATCTGGCGATGTTTTAATTCCTGTAATCACTGCATCGACGTATAATTCGCATTTAAAACGAAATCCGTTTTCCTCATAAAATTTAATTGTAAATCCATGATGTTCTCAGGTTTTAATGCATCCGTCACGATTCAAGTGTACAACGAGTGTAGAATGGTACTATACAAGCATCAAATTAATTTAGAACACACAACATTGTATGGAAGTTTTCATTGCAATTTTATCTGATAGTTACTTTAACATGTTCATTAAGAACAATTTTAAGTAAATTGTTATAAATTTAAATATAATTAACTGATTATATCGAATTAATTAAATATTTTACAAGCAAACGAACCTATAAATATAAAGTACTCAATTAAATTATTTTTGTCACTTGTATGGTTCATTCAATAAAATCTACTCAGTTCAGTTTTAACCATTTAACTCGTCCTTGGATTGATTGACTTGAATCTGTGAATCTGAATACAGATAAAATTTAAAGTTAGTTCAAGGTATTTATGAATTTACAACAATTTCTATGATTCTTATACTCAAATTTGTGCTTCATTTTCCAAAAATATATTCATTCTTTAATATGGATTCATGGATTTAAATAGCTAAATAAATAAATTGTAGCTGGTTCATATACATAAAAATGAAGCACCTATTATATTTTCATGTGTAACGTTTAATTTACTTAAAGTAAAAACTTGGCATATAATTGGCTTACCTTAAAACACAAGAAACATTGACTCCATCTTAATATATTATAAAATGCTTGATTACAATTGATGTGTCTGTTCGGATAATACTTTATAACCGCGTTGCGCAAACGTAAATCAATTTTAAACAATGAATAATTACTTTTAAATGTTTGTTCAAACCTTAGTAACATTTGTGTTTGATGTTCGATTAATTTTGTTTAATGTTTATGCAACCGGACCTAAAAGTTGTTTTAACCCTTGATTCCTTTTGTAGAAGCAGAACCATAAGTAGAAGAATGAAAAGTCATGTCTTTATGCACAAAATAATTCTATTTATGAAAAGTTCTTCTTATGGTAAAATTATAGCTCGTTCGTCATTCCGTACACAAGACAAGTAATTAGTTTTCATTATAAATATTTTTACATAGCCCAAAGAAAGAGTCTCATTATGTATAAGATTAATTGCTTTCCCCAGTGGCCCGAATTGTTTTATGTGCCAGCAGCTCGACTCGATTGACCTAAGTAAGTGACCCCACGACCTATAAGAAATTACGAGGTGTCATGAGACTAAGACCACCTAAGAATAGCGCGATTCCTGCGAGGCACAATTAATGCATTTTAATCATTCTTTAGTATCGTTCAGGTCAAAGGTCTAATTACCAATGACAATTACGCCAGTATTTATAACAGAATAAAAATCAAACTGCATTATATTTTCAATAAAGCTGGTGATACAAAAGCGATTTACACGGTCATCTGTCCACTTGTAGAGTTGAGCAGTTATCGTATTAATCCGATCGCTAATGAGGGGACCCATCATTTCCAATGATTCATCAAGTTCTTCGCGCGCGCGATTCTGGAGTGTCTGTGTACGGACATACGGTGATTACAGTGATTACACTAATCAGCTTCGATGATTGTGTGTGTACTAAACATAACACAGATCGAGATCGGTCGGAAAAGGTCTTGTTAGTAAAATCTGTCTGTCTGTTCATGGTTGTATTGTGCCAAAGATGGAGGGAAAGGGAGAGTGTAATAGTTGGAAAGAATGTGGACTGAAACGGGCAACAATGGACTATAACATGCGGTCGCTAATTGCAACCAACGTCGTTGCATCTCTTCTCTAAGTCCATTGTTGCTCTTTTTAACGACAGCTCGCTGATGGCCACACAATTCCCACTTGTCTAACCTCTTCTCTTGTGTATTGTTACCTAAGCGAATTAAATGATTCTACTTTCTACAAATCATAATTCACATCATTTGCAGATTTTTATAATTTTAATATATTGGCAGTAATTATATTCTATAGAATGCGAATAAGGTTATCAAACAAGAATAAGGTAAGGATCGTAGAGGTCATGAAAATTTGAAGAGACCTACTTAAACATTTACTTATAAATAAAATAAAATGAATGATGTTAATTTTACACCAAAAGTCAAGTAAATGTAGATGTGTGCAGATATAGTATACTCTATTCAGTTTGATAAACTCTGATAATTAGCTTACAATTTATATTTAGTCCTGAATTAACAAAATTTTTCTTTTAAATGAAGAGATTTAACAACATTGACTTTTATATTCCGAATAATAATGTTATGAATTTTAATATATATTTGAATTGTTTTTCTGTGGGGTAGGTTTTTAAAACACTTACTCTTTGAAAGGATAACCATTGTTCTGTCAATCATTATGTTACGGAATAGAATGATTTATATTTGAGAAGAAATAAGTGCAAATACGGGATCGTTTTCAATTTCCCAATGTCAGGATATGAGTAACAAGGCTTATATATTGCACTATTTCTATAAATGTCTTCTTTAATGAAAAAAGGGGTAGCTGGAAAGGAACGCCAGGACGACGACGCCGCCGGCGCCCGGAGTCTAGACGCCGGACCACGAATTAACACAGATTTTAGATAGCGGATGAATTGTCTCTACTTTTTTCGGTACTTCTACAATAAGTGTAAAGATTGCTTTATGTAAACGAGTATCATTTCATTTCTTTATTCTATATATGATTTTTAGTTTAAAATTTTAATTTAATAATTAAAAAGTTTTGTGAAAAATAAATGTTTCAAGATGGCAGGAATTAATTTAAATCTATTATCTCCCAAAAGTTATGAGGATTTAAAAAATTGTTTTATTGATTTTTTTATAATACGACTTTGAACAACTTTCTAGAAAATATAACAAAATAAATTCTTTATTCTTCCTCAGAAGTTTTTAAAATTACAATTGACACATGAACATCTGCTGACTATCGATATTTTAATCATCGGAATAAAATTCTTTATACATACTTCCATCTGGGTCTTACTAAATACGGGACCCCGTACATGGTAAACAACAAAGCTACAAGGTTCATTTTTTTAGATTTTTAAATGAGTTGGAATACTAATTAGTTTTAAAATTCAGAATGTTTGTTTCATACTTAAAAAATTCTGTAAATTTTTAGTAATTGATGGAACAAGAAAATCTATTGAAGTAAAAATTAATAAAGCTATCAAGTTTATTGAAAATACATTATTGTCAGATTGGAGAGTGAAAATCTTATTGATTTATAAAGAAGCTGAACTGGCGAGAAAATAAAGTTTTCGAGAATAGAGTAGTCTAGAAGAAGCGATGAAAATTATTTTTCAAACAATTTTTAAATCCAAATCTTTAGTTCCTCTCCCATGAAAATTTTATAGAGACACAATTTTTCAATAATCAATTATATATGTTCCAGAATTTTTCATTCCTAGAACCAATCAAGCGAAAATTTTAGTAAATATTGATTAGTTAATGCCAAACCAAGTATATCCAATTAAATGAAATTTTCATTTTTCCTATTTACTTCTAAACAAATTTATTAAACGGACAGATCTTACAAGAAAGTCATAAAAAAATTCTATATGGTAATGTTTGCGATTAAAAACGTTTCATTAATAAAACAACTTTAAACTGTAACATCTGGTAGGAAGTTAAACCACCATGTTATACATTTTTGTACAGTTATAATATTGAAGCTTAAATGTTTTGCATAGGAGTTTAAATCCAATGATCTATAAATTTCCTGACAAATTTAACTGAATCCAAGTAGTTTTTCCCTTTCATTTCCATTAAAGCTTTACTTTTGAATATGTAAATGTTCAAGTTGCCGGTTTTACAATCCACCTATCCTATAACAAGTTTTAAAATATGCTGATTGGACATATGGCTTGTCATCAAGAATAAATAATAATGAAAGTTAATCTTGTTACTTTAATATATTACATCATTAATAAATAATATCTCTTACAAAAAAGTTCTGTGTTAACAATATCCTCCCAGCCATTAAATTATTTATACGCTTCAGTGAATCTAAAAAATTTTTTTAAATTAAAAATATATTTTCAACAGGTTTTATATTTTAAGATATCGAGGACTATTAAAATTTTCACGATAAGTGTTCATGTTGCAGGTGTTGAAGTCGTAAAAACCCTATTTCCAAATTATTTAGAGTAAATAAAATTTCAATGGGTGGTCTCACCGTTGTAAGCCAATTATGCTAATGTTATGGCCCTATTAACGAGGTTCCTTCACTTAATATTTTCAATAATCTTGTTGTCTTATCGCTTCTAAATCTAATAAATCAAAATAAAATAAAGTATAATTCAATTATAAAACGATCATAAAGTATCTAATCTAAAAAATTAAATTAAAAATTGAAACAATTGAGATCTAAAATGTACGAATTCTTTAGTTGATTGTGTAGCATGAACATAAAGTTACACTTACTTTATTGGTCACCATTATCTTCAAAGCTTAATTAAACTTAAACTTAAGAAAATATTGTTAATAATTACAAGTAAGAAAGACAAGTTAAATATCTTAAAATTCTTTCAATTTACCAAGTTTAGAGTATCGATACTCAATCAAAAATGAAAATATTCTATTGTTTAACGCTATAACATGTTTCCTTTTTCTATTTGTTTCATTTAAAATTCTGTTTTTAATAGAATTTAGTTTAAAAAAAAAGAAAATATTTGTATAATAAATTTTATTGCGTGCATTTTAAACTTTGCATTATCGTAATATCAAAATAAGTATCGTGTCTTTATTTAAACCGCTATGATAACTCCCTAAAAAATCTGGAGTCAAAATAAATTGCCTCCACTTAGTAAAAAACTGTACTAAATAATTCAACTTTTAAGATATATTTTTATAAATTCATCGACGATAAGGCTTTCAGTTCGCGTTCGTCCGAGCCATCCGTCTTCAAGTTTTTATCTCGGGGACGTGTACAAATGTGGCACACGGTACGAAAATGTCGCCCCCGTTGCTCCGACTGATTAGCTAATTACCGTATTCCGTGCGTTATTTAACGAAATGCATTCGGTGTAGTTAAATGGAGAGGGCGGCTCGGAATTTTCCTTTTGATTAATCGACCGCCATTTGTATAATGTTCCACGAATGTTATCGCTCGATTCTTTTGCACAATAAAAAATGTAGATTTCAAACAATTGAAATGAAAAATTGCTAATGAGACTTTACATTTGATATCCAGTTGTCTATGTGAATTGGATAACTAATGATAAAGAATATTTCATTACTTCTAACCAAGTTTGCAACTTTGAAAGTCTTTTGCTCAATGAAGCATGCGCATTAAAAGGTATTATTTCATTTTTTAAAGCAAATAAAATTTCGGAGAATATGACCTCTTGCCAAACTCCGTACCTGTAGTACTTCCCGAGATACAAATCTTCAAATATTGTGTATTTAATTTAAAACGCGAAAAATGTTCTTTTTAGTCATGTATTTTGTTAATTAATATCGGCAAAAAAACTCATCAATAAAGAACAGTCATTCTTGTTGCTTTTGGGACGAGAAAATTAAGTTATCTCTTCATGTAGGATATAAATATGTATGTAGTTTCGTACATATAAGTAAAAATGTTAGAAAGAGAAAACTTCATTATAAAAATAATTTATACTTCTTCTAATTAAATTTCTGAAGCTTTAAAGTTAAAATATAACAATTTAAACTTGTATCTTTTGCTTTTCGTACTGATTACATTGATCTTGTAAGATAATAAAAAGTGTCCAAAGAAAGTAGAAGCAATAAAATTAAAATTGCTCTTGGCATTAAAAAGCTATTAAGTACGCTTTAGGAATTATCAATCTGATTTATATTTAGCAAAAGCATCGGATGTAGTGAAAGTCAGCCCTAAGCACTATAATCATTAAGATTCCGATTAAAAGTTCGCATTTCTTGTAATAACCCGTGCTTCCTTGAGGCATTTGTACAGCAGATTAAGTAAGATATTACTTATTTTTGATTTACTGCAATAAAGTAATGCAAATTTATATAAAATAAATTTACCTGAGGTATACTTTATAGTTCTATATTTAAATCATTTTTTTATTATATAATTTAATAATATCCGTAAATTATAACTAAAATTAAAATGTTTTAGTCATAATCGATGAAAGAGTAGAGTTCTTTACTCGGAATAAAAATTTATAAGCATGTGTTCACGAAATAACCTACTTTCTTCCCGAATCATAAATTTCATTATTAATACGAAAATAAATGCAACAATAATATCTGTAAAATAATTATTTATATAGAATTTGCTTTTAACTCAGTTTTTTTAATTTTTATTTTTATTTATTTGGTATGGTGTATGTTGGTCTGGCTTTGTATGCGAATGCCAACAATCCTTATTTGTCGGAGACCCTGTTGGAGTTAGGACCGCACATTTTTTGTGAATGCGTTTTCGTGTAAATGAAAGTTACGAAGTTTTTGGGCGGTGATTATTAAAAAGCTATTTCCTTTTTCTTCCATAAAAAAATATCGATTGTACTATTCAAGACCTTTTATATTCTATTAAAATTTTTAAAACTTTCACTTGAATTGTAGGTATTCAATTTAAATTCAGTACTAATGCAAATTCCTTGTAATTCCCGGAAAATTAATAAATTAAAAATATATATCTCAAGCTTTAATACTTATAATAACATAGTTATTAAAGTAGAATAATTGCCAGTATTAGACGCCCAAGAAAACTTTTACAGATTAATAATTTATTTCTTCTTAAAATAGTTTAAAGATTAATACTTCCAATTAATTTACATATTTTTTATTAATACACACTTATTAATGCAAATTTGTTCTACACGATTAAACTTCCAGCATCTTTGATATGATGTAAAACAGACCGCGCTTCCTTATTTTACTAATAAATCGTCTGATTATTCATATTCGATTCAATTAAATTTTTAAACACCAGTACAGAAATTAATGAAGCATATTTGTAACAATCATGTTAAATCAAGGAGCTCAAGTTTTGCCTTTATCATGTTCGGGATGATTTCTACTGTAGACTGCTTAGCATATTTAGGTAATTTGCAATGAAAGAAGTAGAAGGTTCTTGATTTAACATTTAAGTAAATAGTTTAATAAAATCAGTGTTCCATTTTTTCTTTTAAAGAAATAGGTAGGTATACACGTATTAAACTTTTTCTGCAAGAAGGTAGAGAATTTTTAATTTTATAAATAATATTTGTTGAACAAAATAGTTTCGTCTAATTTGTCGGTCTATATTATTATTAAATTATAGGTCAAGGGAAAAATAAATTTATTCAACTTGGATTTCAGTACTATTCGATGCCTTATGGTCATTTTTGAGGGAACAAATCAATATCAAAACTTTCCGCAGTTTTGGTGATGAAAACCAAAAAGAAAAACAGATTTGACCTCTATAAAGCATAATGAACACGCGTTCTATGCACCTTTTACGATTTTTTAAATGAAAATTCCTAAAATTTTTGAGTGATTTTAATCAGTGATATTTTTTTTAACAAGAACAGATATATGACACTAATATATCCACGTGGTTTGTCCATATTTTGTGTGTTCATTCATATAAAAAATTCTATATTTGTTGACACTTTTGTGTGAATATATAACATAAGTAAATATTAATATAAAGATGTGTACGTCAAGTGTTAAAATCAACACATATACTGAAGTCATAAAATTAGTTATGAACAGTAATAAAAGCCAAAAGATTAAATTTATAATGCAATTTATGTTAGTAATGATATATGTTATTTTAGAATTTGTATTATAGAAAAATGTACAAATAAAAAAAAAATAATAATAACATTATGAGTTTTATAACAGGTGGGGAAATGAAGTAAATTTGATGCGCAGGAAAGCGAAATGCACTTTATTGAGTAATTATCTTGTTCATGATTGTTTCTGGAGTGCACTCAAAGTCTGAGCAAGTATGTAATTGCATTTGAATTATGTGCACATTTAAAAAGAGCACTGGAAAGGTGAGTGCAGAGAAGTACACAGCAGTGTGGTCGGACCGGCCCGAGCTCAACGAACCCATACATCAAACGCAATCCCGTTCTGATTGCCAACTTGCGACCATTCCAACTACTGCCGGGTCGGATGCACTGGACAAACAGATCTCTTCTTCGCGCGTTATCTAAAACTCCATGCAAATCTTTTTGAGATGAGCTGCGGCTATGCTCTTGTGCTACCGATGGGAAAGACATCCATCCATGTCTGTTCGCCGCAATAAACAGCAGCTGAAATATGTCCTGGATCAACTCGACCCGACCCGATCCAAACAAGATGTAATTGATTTATGCGCATGAACTGGAACACTATTTCAAATGTCGCTCTTTACTTATAAAGTCTTGATCTCTTCATTTAAGGATAATCATAAATGGTATAGATTTATGAGAAGCAGAGACAGTGATAAAGTAAGACATTTGAAGTTAAGGACTTTAATTGTAAGATTTGCGTTTGTCGTTTAAAAGATCAGCACATCCACATACATTTAATATTAAACAAGTGCATCCAAAATATTCATTAAGACTCCTTATAATATAATTAGATTTTAAAGAATTTTGCTAACTTTCTTTTGCAATATCATTACGATTTGATGCAATGAAGCCTTTAACAAATGTTAACAGAGATAACAGAAGAAAGTTAATGAAACTTATGACCAATATGTAGAAGATAGAGCTTATTTGATTGGTATTGTTTTAATGTAATTTCCAAATTTCGTTTAAAAAGGATTATGTAACCAATAATGATAGTTAAAGATAATGTAAATCTGAGAATAATAATTAAAACATGGTGACAATGCCGTTGGTTTATTGGAATAGAAAAGCTTGATTTTAAAATTTTTATAATTTGTTACATTTAATATTTGTATTATAATATTAACCACATTCAGGAAATATTGTAAATAAGGATCTATTTCAATGTAACCACATCTTAATATTCTAACAATTCTTTCCAGGATAGTCTCCACAATGGCCAATTTCAGGAGTAATTTGTTTTCTTATAGTATGGTAATTTTTAACTGAATACGTATGTGGTAATAAATCGGTAGAACAAATCGATGATAATGGTACAAGGGAAAACGTTATTGTTAAAAGAAGGATATAAGTTTATGTTATCTAAATCTTAGGCCGACGTTATTGCTTCTCGAAAGATAATTTGCTTTTATTTAATGTGACTTTCCCTATCAGTAATTGGTTTATTTTGTATACATTCATGGTCACTCAAATGTTACTCTTGTTATTTATGTAGATTTTATCGTTGTGAATAAGTTACATATAGAAATTAATGCAATATGAAATCTTTGACATATTGGTTCTATAATTTATATGAACATTATACTTGTTAAAAAAAATTATTAGTAAAGACAAACTCAAAGGTATTTATGCAACACTCACGATACTTTATATCTCAATTTTATAACTGTAACAGAATGGTAGGGCTATTTACACACGGAGCAATTAGTATACGATGAAACTGAGCTTTTTTCTATGATAATATCATAACAGAGTGAAAATAAAATAACATTAGTAATATATTAACTTGTATATAAAGTTAAAATCGTAAAAATCCCTGGATTTCATTGTTGATATTTTTTTTGCAACTAGCACATTATTACGAGTTGTGCTAATGTCCAAAGTTTACAATACTACCAAACATAATCTTGCATATAGGTTTTTTTGTGAAGAGGTTTCACTTCGCTTAATACTAAAGAGGTGCGTCGGCTTATTCCTTTGATTTCAATCTTTAGGTTTTCGATTCACCATAGAAAGTTATATGCATCCATCCAAAAGATTGTGAACTTTTTATTGGAACAACATTTTTCGATATCAAAACTAGTCCAAAGTTCAAAGTTATTAATTTTTGACTTTTACATATCAGCAATATATGAGAATATTCCGCTGGTCAACCTCCAGATATTGAAATGCAAAATTTATGCAATTTAATATAATCGAAAATTAACCATATGAAATTTTCTGATTCTTTTTAGATCTTACTTTTCTAAAAGAATAAAAATACTTTAATGTCCATTTCTTTCTTTTTCTTTTTATCGAAGAAAGCAATTGAGTGTTATTGCAATTGGATATTAAGATAATATTTTATTAGGTGAATGTTTCTCAAATGTTTCAATATCCTTCGGTAAGTTTATATTCTGGTACTCATAAAATAAAATACCTTGTATGTCGGTTCAACCCATTTCATCAAGTTTATTCTATTTAAACAAGTTCTAAATGGAGGAGGTTGAGATGATGCCATCAATCTTTCTTTACTTTTTTGCTACATAGATGAACATGGTTGAAAACTATCGCGTGGGTACCCTTTGTCCTCTGCGAAAATAATAAATACAATTAGATTTACATGCAAGTATCTGAATAGTGCCTAAGGGAGTACGCGCCTTCATATTAAGCGAAACTCTTTCACTATCCATTGGTAAGATTCAAATCGTGGTCTCCATTGTCGAGATATGGCTTAAATAGATATATTGTTAAGCAAATAATATAATTTAATAAATTAGCTAGATAAGCCATAGTTAATTTCTTCAATTATAAACTTAATTGAATTATTTTATTGATTTTAATTATATATAAGTTCGTAATTGTTGTATAATAATTTTTTATAATATTTAGTAATTTCAACTTTGTTTTAATCACAGTTTGCGGAAGAATTTTGAAAACATAAAGTTAGTATTTTTTATGCATGCAAAAAAAAATCAACTTATTGCGTTTAGTACATTTTGAACAAATATAATTATTGTACTAATACTCATCGGTATGTGAAATTGAATAGTTGTTCTCTTTGCGGTCTTAATTTTCCCTATTCTTTCCCGCAAAAGTACTGTTAAATGAGCCACATCCATTTTCTTATTTATTCACCCTACAAACTGCAAACACAATTAAACTCGGTCGCGGTAATTGTCCGCCTTTAATTGGAAAGCTGAGATTGTCTTCTTGGCGGTGGTGCGACTTGATTTAAGAAAAATCATTTTCAGTTCTCTTGGTAGGAATTTTAATTGGAAACTGCTCATTATTTCGCACCAATCTGAATAATTTTAATCAAGGGAATGATCAGCAGAGAAAAATGCGGCGAAGAAATTATTCGGATTCATTATTGAAGGATTCTAGCAATAAAGATTTACCCTTTGTTTCAGATTTAATCAATTTTCTTTCAAAAGTATTTAAATGAAAATTAGGATTTTGACTTAATAAAAAGCAAAAACTTATAATTTGTTACTATAAATAATTTTAAATTTAAAAATAACATAATGTCGAAGTTTGCGAACTTAAAAACTTTTAAACATCCGAAATAATGAATTATCAAAAAATTGGAAAATTGTAAAAATAAAAAATGGTGGATTCAAAGAGAGAATAATTGGAAGATATTTAAAGATTGCAAAATTTCAATTACCTCAAATAATTACAAAAGAAGTAGTAGGTAGTTGTAAATATTTATCCAAAAATTTTAATAATAGGAAAATTCTACAAATGAAAATTAATTAGGAAGGCGATTGAAAATAACCGTTTTTCAATATTCTTTTCGGAAATATATTTAACTTTTTTGAAATTTGAAGTTCCATAGAAATTTAAGCGCGTTTGACAGTCTATGTTATAACATTTTCTGAATCAATTGAATTTTTGTATTGAATTTTTAAGAAGCCCTAGAAAATGTTGCTGCATCATAGCTATTAACTTTCCTTCTGCCGACTAAACCTTAAGAGAGCTTTTGTATTTTAAATCGATTCTTCCACTTTTGTAACTTCTAATTGAATTTTAAATGCCTAGCATTAAATTCCATTGGCAATAAATTAATTTAAACAGCCATACACATCAACAAATCCAAATGAAACCCTTTGAATCAACACCGATAATCATTAAATTAAATTAAAATTTGTGGGCAGGACCGATGTTAGTAATCAGCCGCGCCATCGGTTTTCTTCCTCCATTAAAACTAGTGTGTTATTACTTGGGATTCAAATGAAACGATCGGTCGTGATCTGAATTAATTTATCGCTCAATTCGGTGATGTGGCGTGTAATAGGAAATGCGATTGGCTTTCCATTCGTTTCGCGATTACCGTGCGGTTTTTAAAAGTAAGGTTATAAGATGTACGAAACATCAATCATCCTCAGGACAATAGGAATCAACGACCAAAAATTGGAAAAGGGAAACTTTTTCATGGGTTAAATATTGTGGCCCCGATCTTTTTAACTTTTCATGTAAAATAGGGGAAAAGTTTTTGTGAACGTGGATGGAATTTCAGTATTGAACAAAATTTGCATTCCAATTAAATTTTATTCAAATGATTGATTAATCTATATTTTGCTATTTCAGTTATTTTAATTTGCTTTATATTAATTACATTTTATATAAATACAGACTAATAAATTAATAAGTGGATTAATTTTATAATATAGGTTTATATATTATAACTTCCTGTGAATTTAATTGCAGACGAACTGTTTTTGTATCTCACAGATCTGTCTCAAGCTAATTTGAACTTAATGAAAAATTCCAATAACATAATTCTGGGAGAGTTTCAAAGTCTCAATAAATAAATAAATTTTATGAAAATATTAATTTAAAACATGAAATTTGTTTCAATTAATGGTTTTTGAATTTGGCCTTGATCAGATTAACGAATAATTTTCGTCGATCCATTTGCGATCAGACTGATATTAGACTGACCGTGTAAAACCCACCTACTAGAAAATAATTTGTTTTAGAATTATAAGTGTAGCCATCAATATTAAATGAGTATCAAATCTACGTTGAAAGTTAGAACTTGCTAGATGAAGATTCACAGATATTAAACGGTCAATCTGGCATTAGTTTGAGCCTTGATCACGAATAAATTGACGGAAATTATTAAAACATGTGACAAAAGCAAATCAAGATCAATAATTCATCGCATTAAACGTTCAATTTGGTATTAATCTAACCATGGATCAGAATGACGATAGATTGATCGCGTAATAATCGTCTTATGGTTAATTAAAAGCGGTACAGTGTGGCGGTACTTCATTCATTCATTATTTAAACCATCAGGCTTCATCTTTATAAAACGAAATTGTAAATGTATTTCATGTAATATAAATTTTATTTTATTTTTATAAAATCTCCTTAGCCCTAATCCGTTTCATCATTAATAAAACAAGAAAAAACATCTGTTTAAAAAAATCAAGTCGATACGCCACCCCCATTTCAACTACCATAAATCATACAAACTTAGTTTTTCTTTTAATGACCACTGCACGGAATTAAGTTATTTGTTTTGCAGCGCAATGATTTATGATTCCGTTTTCTTCCTGCATGCAGGGATGGACTAATTGAGACAAAAAAATATAACCCACAGGGAACAAAAAAAAAAGAATTAAAGATATCCAACACGCAAACATTTTTTTTTAAATTCAATGAAACTTTTTACCTCTATTTATATGTAATAAATCAAAATAAAGCAAAACGAAAGGCGATTGTGTTGATTCTATCTACAGTTAAACGAATTTATTTTTTCTTGCCAAAAAAAGTTCTAATCTAGCTTTAGTGTTGCAGTTAAATCCATCTAACAAAAGTTGCAAACCAAACCGTAGGAGGGCAAGAAGAAAAATTTCTTAATCGAAGTTTCCTTAGTTAAGATTCCGCCCTTATCCAACAGACACAGCAGACATCTGTAATCCCTCACCCTGCTACACGTGCCTGAAATAACAAAATGTGGAAATGAAATGAAAAATAAATGGTGGAAGTGGGATAATATTATTTTTGCTATAAATTAGATTGAATTTTTATAGACGTCTAGTGTTTCGATAAGTTTGTAATGGTCTGCAAATTAAATTGTGGCTACTGAGACGGTCTGTGCTCAAGTTACCCGTAGAAAATTTGATATCGGGGCTATAAAAAGGTGCTCATCCTTTTCGCAGAGTTTCGTATAAAATTACCCCAACCGTTTACGTCCAGTGCGGACATTTTTATGTCCCTTCTGTTTGCGGTTGAATTCTCATGGGAGGATTGAATGTCCATAAAGATTCAAAATTTCTTTCAATTCTTCAAGTACATCATTTATTTAAAAATAACACCTACATCAATTTTTTCTTGGAAATTAAACTTATGTTTTCATTTATTTAATTGATGTATAATAGGATTAGAATTAAAAGTTCACCCTGCGCGGAAAGTAAAGTTTATAATAACTCTAGATTAAAATATTGAAACCTTAAGGGTATAAATATGCAGACTAAAACAAAAATATAAAAATAATGGCGTTCCATTTCTTTTTGGACGGAACCTTACACAAATAAAATGCCGTGTGAATTCCTTTTGTTATTATTTTATTGTTAAGCAGGGTTAACGAGGCATGCCAATGTGAGAACTGACAATGTGTATGTTCGACGAGATCTATTCCGAGAGATAAAATAATTTTCCGGTGTAGTTATCACCGTAAAACTAGAATCGAAGAGATAATCCACTTCGATTATATTAACGCTCCGGCAGGTTGGTCGCTTCGGTCCCGTTTATTTCTTCTTTTCTTCTCCCAATGTAAAGAGATCACATTCCATGCATTTTAAAAGAAATCATCGAAAGCGAGCTTTGTGTTGCTGTAAAACGGAAAAGCGCTTATCGTTACGATAAAGGAATCCACTTTCACCGCGTGTCGAAGGGAAAATTAATGATCACATACAAAAAAAAACTAGGGGTTGAAGCAAAAATCACACAATGCACGTCGTGATTTATAATAATGTAACCCTTTATGTGTTGCTTTTTTTGTTTTCCGTTTAAAATGCAAATATAGAGAACATAAGGCTTTCATAAAACTCATATTTTCCAATAGGGAAAAGCGTTCTAGGGGGATATGTAAGGGTCGGATCTGAGTTGGGTATCAATGAAGACGTTCGTGGTGAATGTGCTTTTAAAATATGATTATGATATAAGGGAAGGACAAGAGATCATCGTTTCCGGATAGGTTCAATCTCCGAAAAAAATAACGTTAGATGCCTTCTTATTGTACGAAAATAAATTTAAGAAAAGAGAAATCAATAACTAAATAAATAAATCAAAATAAAATATCAAAGTTTATTCAAATTAATAATTTTTATAGAATTTAGTTTTGGATTAGTTTATAACTCCATACTTTATCAAAAATTTCTAAGTTGGTTGTGGTGCACGATAATTTCACTAAAAATCCTTACGACTCGAGCTTGGAGCTTTTCTAGTTAACAAATGGTGGTTCCTTCAATTTATTCAAGTTATTAACTTTGAGGAAATATTATTAATTATAAAAAATATTCTTTTTAAATAATTACTAAATTAATTGAAGCGAAAATTCAAACTCTAAAATACAGAATATAATAAATAATAATTTTAATAGTAATTATACTAACAATTAACAAGATTCCTTTCAATAAAATTAAACCTTAAAAATTATTTGAAAAGAAAATAAATGCTGAGTCTATGAGACTAACAACAATAAATTCCAAAATAAGGAAATAATTAAATAAAATTATGATTGACATAAATTCTGGCAGAACCTCCATATGAAATTATACATATGACAATTAAAGTTAAATCAACATCGCTTGTTTATAGAAACGTCTTGAAATTTAAGTCGCAATGCAATCAATTTGGAATAATTACACTTATTTTTCAATCATTATCATGCATTTTTTTTTAATAATTCCTGTGCTTTTACACAAGTTAATTGCAACTTCTAAAATAACATAGAATGTAACTCCTCATTTATCATTGTAAATATATCATTAAATTTTATTTCTTCTTTACAGGTAAGTGACTATTACTTATTGGAGACCAGCAACATTAGTGTGAGTAACTTATAATTATCATTAAATAGATAATTGCTATGTATTTGATTGAAGTATTCAATTTGGAAATTAGATTCAATTAAAGTGGTTATGGGCAAAGTGTTCGGCTTTTGAAAGAAAATTTTAGGTATTAAACTAACGGGATTAAATGTGGGGAATATTTTTATAAGATATTGCCTTAATAAGTAGTAAAAGCATCAACGAATAGTGAAGGTGAGCATGGTAAGAGGCTTAATCTGTACTTAACTATTAACCGAGGACGGGTGACTAGGAATATTTTATCTCGAATGAATGAGAATGCTTACTAGAATTTATCTTCTATTGCCAATTAAAATAAATGGCTTAACTTTTTTTAATGGATTAAGAGATATGAGTGTGAGATATGGACCTTTCAATTTTAATAAAAGCATTAATTAAATAAATTGATTAAAACTTTATAAACATGGATTAGTTAAATAAAAAAAGTACCAACTTTGAGGGGAAGGATAATGAATTTTATTATTATTTTAGTTTAAATCAAGTCTCTGGAGTATGTTTCAAAAAATGTATTAAAGATTAAACGATTGAATGACTGAAAATGAACTTATGTTGTTGATGATGTGACTATTATTATATACAAGTACATATTGTATATAGAATTAAGTGTTTATTCATTAAGTTTAAATTAACATTTTTATTGTTTCTTTTTTTTTAAATATCGTATGAATCCAGAATACAAAAGTAAAGTAATTAATTTCTGCTAGAAATTATGACATGCCTCGCCAATTTTCTCATTATTGTTTTGCATGGCCAAACTTTCCCCATTATTCCATTGCAATTTACAGCTTCGTACTTTATGAGTGTTGGAAAAAGTAGTGACTTTCAGTAAGTACATCATTAATCAAGAGATGAAAGCGAAACTATAACTTTTTCAATTTATTTACTCGCTTTTGTGAAAAAATCCATCTAGGCATCTTTATAGCCGTGGTTAGTTTGCAGCGGCAATGCGACAATCCTACCAATTCCCACCCTCCCCAACGATTAAATATAAAATTGCAGTGGAAAAGAAACGTATTGAGCCATTTAAGTGCCTCACTTTAATGTAGGTATCGGATTTCCAGGTCCCCCCGAAGAATGTTAAGTAACGTAAACGCAATAAACTCCGTCCGGAATCCACCTTTCTCTTGTTCGTGGAATGAGTCCTGAATCTCCCCTACATTGCATTGCCGCGATCAGTTCTAACAATACTGGAAAAATAAAGATGATATCTCTGTATAACTTATTTCCATTTTCCCTTCATCTCGTATTCGAAGAAGGAGACGATATAAATCCGGACTTTCATACGCATAAGCGCTCCCCAAAGGAGAGTTAAAAGTTTTATGGGGGGTGGTATGCGGCATACGTCATCCGGCGGCCATTAGAGGTGTGCGACAAGTGCTAGTCATAAATCGCTACCTTTAAAGTGGCCCTCAAGCTTTTAAAATGTGCTTTCAAGTGCATTTATTTTTCCTTCTGGATTTTCATGTGAATTTATTGCAAATCAATAAGGAATTCATTAGTCACGAAAACGCCTATCTCGCTATACAAACTTTAAATGTAAATTTGTTGTAATGAAAAATCTTTAAGGGAAAAAGGGTCGTAAACGTGCCAGTTTACGAAGTTGTGAGCTCGTAAAACACTCTGCTAAATATGATGCTGATGGGTCCACCAGTGGAAGCTACACGCTCTATGTTGGCATTAAGTATTCATGTACAACACCGGTCTAAGGTCTACTTACTGCAGTCCCAATGCTCTTTTACTACCTTAATGGAAAACTTGCCACATCTCAATGATTACCTCTCATAGGACAAACACATTACACTATAGTGGCTCATAAATTATAACTAAATTTTACTACTTTATAGACAAAAAGTAATCATTTATAACATGCAAAATTATAAACACTTAGACGTAATAACAATCTATTATACATAAACAGTCCTTAAAATTCGACTACACTGTTTGTCCTCTCCTTGCGAAGGTTATAAACATATAATGAAAAAACAACATTTAGAAAAATAGTTAGAAAACATACAAAGTTTAAATAGCTTTTAAAAATATAAAAATTATAGAATCATTAAGAAGTCAAAATAACTTTTGCGATATTTCATAAATTATCTTATGCATTAAAAATTATTAAATTAAAATTGTTATATTTAACTAAGTAATATTTTATAAAATTATTTGTACAGTTTTATGGCAACCCTTGTACAATCATATATCACGTTTCTTTAATTCAGTCTCATGAAAATGTTAATCAGCTTTTTTCGTGTGAACTGTCCCATTGCGCACTAATTGTGATTTATGTAACATTCAACCTAATAAAATCTAAAATATGTTACCGATTCTATTTCTGCCTTCATTTATATTCTACTACTGATTATACCCTACTTTCAATTTAATACATTTTAATGATTTTTACATTAAAATTCAGAACAGAAAATCTTGTTCTGCCATATACAAGATTTATCACTAATTAAATTAAACTAATTACTATGGATATCTTATATAGTCAAAGAATTCAATAATTTGCATGCAATAAAATGTAATATAAAAAATATAAGATCGATCATTTCCAGATGCATCTAATCCGACAGATGGTAGAATCCTTGCAGGTAATCAATTACAATAATTAAAATAATTGATTGGTTCTATATGAACTACAAAAAATGCTTAAATAGCATGAAATTAATAAACTGCACATAGTTTTCACGCGCCACAGACCACGTAACAACGCAACAGGCCATGTAAAGAGACCTAATTAGTAAAGAACGATTGATCCAATCAGTTCCGACATCGTCGTGCAACTTTTTCCATAACAATGATGATGATATCTGAGGGGAAAAAGTAAATGCCGCTAGGTATAAGCGATAAGAATACGATTATACTTTCCCTAGTTTTAAAAAACTCCATTCCAAGGGATCATCCGTTATATGAAATATGGCGAAGACTTTAGGGAAGATAATGAGATTTTAAAAGGATACACTTAAATGGCTATGGAGCCAATAAAATTTTCAAGAAGGATTTAAAGTTTTTAAAAGATGTATCATATCATAATGAACATTTTACAATAATTTGAAAACAAACCTTAAAAACTTCACCTTCTATTATTAAATGTAATAACAAATTTATTAAAAAAATAAATAAATAAAGCGGTAATTTATAAAAATTTATCATAAACAAAATTTTCATTTCGTACAAGCAAATCTTTTTTCTTTATCGGCACACAAAAAAATTTAATGACATGTTTAAATAATTTTTCACTTCAAATGCAAGATGTGGATTTTTGTCCATCACAGGTGTTCTTGGTACGTCCAGGAAATACGTGCGAACAACTAGCAAGCCGGCTAATGGTTCGCACGTTTTTTCTGTCAGTACCAATAACATTTGTGTTTAAACCATAACCAAAAATGATTCATTTCCTCCATTTCGGATACTGCATCTACACACAATTCCAATCTTTTGAATACAATTTGGGCGGAATCTAGCTTTTAGTATTATTAAATAATTTTTCACTTCAAATGCAAGATGTTGATTTTTGTCCATCACAAGTGTTGTTGGTACGTCCAGGAAATACGTGCGAACAACTAACAATTAAACTAATCATTTGCATGTTTTTTCTGTTAGTACCAATAACATTTGTGTTTAAACCATAACCAAAAATGATTCATTTCCTCCATTATTACAAATTCTTCGCAATTAAACATTCATATTTTCGGATACTGCATCTACACACAATTCCAATCTTTTGAATACAATTTGGGCGGAATCTAATGCAAATTGAAAGCAGGTCCTAGTTAAAATTATTCTTTCCTTTTAGTGTTCCTACATTAAAATAGCTTTTAGTGATATAAATATTATATAAGTGACTTTCTTTACCTATAATTCTCCTGGAATCTGAATTTAATCTGCAACGTTGGTTGACTCCCTTTTATATTACGTTCGCAAAATTCCTCCATGTTACATTGAATGACCATTTTTCGTATAATTTAATTATTATTGGCAAATCAAAACGAAAATTTTATATGTATGGATAAATGTTAATCCATACCAGATGAATTTAATTTACGGACGTACTATTTCATCAACAAAATATTTGATGTTCACATTTTACAAATTTGTTTATGACTTTTTAAATAACAACGATTGTATTTTTTTTTAAATAAATCCAATTGAAAGTCGGAACCTAGGTAAAACGATTATAACGAATAAATTATGGTGTCACAAGTGAAAGTTCATAGATTGAAAGATGTCAAAATAAAAATTAATTGTTAATCCGTGGGCACCAATAATTCATTGAACGCTCATAAAAAGTTGGTACTATATGCAGCCAAATTTCGGAATTACACTTTCAGATTTTCTGGTGCTGCATCTTCACACAATTTTAATCTTCTCAATATAATTTGGGCAGAATATGATGCAAATTGAAAGCATTCTGTCTTCGGCGCATACAGTTTTATATTAAGTTCGCAAAATTTCCCGATTTTACATTGAATGACCGTATTCCATATAAGTAAATTATTATTGGTAAATCAAAATGAAAATTTTACATACATTAATATTTATCCGAACCATAAGAATTTAATTTCTATCGTACTATTTCATCAGCAAAATATTTACTGTTCACATCTTATAAATTTGTTTATTGTTATCCAATTGAAAGTAGGCTCCTAGGTAAAGCAATTTTCAACAGTAAATTATATAAAATTGGCAGTTTATAGGTTAAAATTTTCAATAAAAATGTTTAGAACGAATATTGAAAACTCATGAGAAGTTAAAACTACTAAATTTATCCATGAAGTTCAATATTATTGTTTTACTTACTGTTGATTTTTTTTAATAATCGTGATAGTATCCAATTATGTAGTTAGCATTATCGAGATTTTTTTTCATAAATCTGTTCGAAAATCTTTTTTTTGCTTGTAGATATTGAACTTTTCATGAAGATATTTAAAAGTTAATAGCTCAAAATTTTAATATCAACCTTCACAAAAAATAACAAAATTTCAACTACGCATTTTCAACAGCCTCTAGCTCATATTACAAAAAATCGTGTATTTTACAACATAACAAGCGAAATTAAAAATGAAATAAATTACATATACACACACACATTCATCACGATTTATTATAATTTTCTAACAAAGCGAGTTCTAGTATATAATTATATCGTCGACCTATTCCAAAATAATAAATCCAAATGTAAAGATTTTTATTGATGTTCTTCACTTTCAAATTGAACCGGTGACAATCAGTAATGGGGGCAATTAAATATAGAAATCATTTTGGAGATGTATTAATTAATTCTGATTAGTGTTTTTTTAATTTAGATCGATCGGATTACATAACGGTATGCTGTTTAAGCCGAGAAAACGATTAATCATATTGTCACAAAATTGAGACACTGCTCTAATAACTAGTTTGGAAATGGAGCAGGATATTAGGACATCATTTTAATTATTAATACATATAGTTACTGAAATAAACTCTTTTCTTTGAATGACATTTCTACATTAGTAGAATCAGTTTTTTTATGTCGTCCATTGAATCAGTCACAATAATAAAAAATTATATACTTTAATAACTCGTGCATCATCCGATGTGGGGATGTACTCGTAACTTATTGTAATATTGTCACAATTTTCAAGCATGAAAGTGAAATTTGAAATGAAAACTTTCAGCCGAAAATCCTGAAGAAATATTTCCTTTCAACCTCTGCTCCGTTGTAAATATTTTGTTCAAATTCAAACAAAAAATCAGTTAAGAGTTATTTTATTACATGACAAATTTGATATTACACAATTTTTCTAAGAACTAAAATATTAGAACTAATTAAACAATACAATGTTAATTGGTGAAATAACTAAGTAATTCTAAACAGGTCCTAGCCTATAATTTTTTTCCTAGTTATCTATAAGAACCTAAACATTTAGCATATTCATACAAAGAGGGAACTTGCAACTATCGTAAAACCATTGAACAAAATTTAAAATACAATTTGATGATATTGTTCTAAATCTGATTATTGCAGGTACCCACTTTAGATGAAGATCCTCAAATATAAAAGCATGTTCAGGGAGCCTGGTTCTGCATTTTAATTTCCTCAGTCAAAAGAAGGGATTCGTGTACAACCGTAGATCGTGAAAAAGAAAAATAGAAAACATTCCTCCATATTATAAATTAATAGATGGAAGATCCTTCCATCTCATAAATGACAAGATGGAAGAGTGTTTGCTATTTAACTTCAAGCAAATCAACGATTATCGAATGTACCTTTTTTGAAAGAAGATACTAAAATGCAAAAGCAGGCTCCAAGAACCCGATTTTACATTTTAGTTTCTTCATCCGAAGCAGTTACAATTACAACAATCAAAAACCAAATAGAAGTATAATGAAACTGACAATTGTTGCAAGTGCCTCCTTTGGATAAATATTGCCATATTGCAAAACCGTCTTCAAGGAGAATTTGGAAAATTTATGAGCTGAAGCATTGTTGAAATGACTTTGACGTTATTCTTTGGAATGATGTTTCACAAATTATGACAATTATGTAAATAATTAATTAATCACATGCACAGGGACTGATGATGCAATTTTTGTCATCTCAATATAAATATGGCGGAATTTTCTGGCTTGTTTTGGTCGATTCCATGAATATAACCTTTTTAAAGCCTTATCTTCAATCTAAATTGAGAATGGAATTAATATTACGAATATTATATAGGAGAATTTCTATACCTTTATATGTCCTGCTATTTGTAATTCTTCAATCGATGATAATCTTCAGTAGTTGCAGTTTCTGGCAGCCATTATTTCCATAAATTTATATTGATAGAAGTAAATCGTAATCTATTCGTATCGAATGAATTTATTTTTACAGTGAAAATTTGGAGGAGTGAACATGGCGATTCAATTTTGTATACTGCCGAGGATTTATAATAGATTCAATTTTATTTATAACTTGTCAAACAAAACAATTGTTTTAAAATGCAATACATGGGCAAAGTGATGTGTAAAAAATAAATAATTTAAAATGGATTGTCACATAATTTGTCAAAAAAATGTTACGTACTAGATTTTTCTTTCTTTAAATTATTTAAACAAACTCGACAGGAATGATTGTTGATTTTATTCCATGACAACCAATTAATGACCTCATAAAATACTGTCCGACAATAAACCGTTAATTAAATTTTATGCTCCGCAAATTTTTGTATTTTATGGATTTAATTTTTTCGTTTTTTTTTTGTCAAAATTCTAAAATTGTTAAAACACAGAGCACGGATATCATTTATTTTATTTAAATATTCCTACTCTAGTAGTAATGCCTGAGCGTTGCTGACATTTCTTGCTGTGCTACTTGACTTCATTTCACTGTCAATAGAAAAAGTACTAAACAAGTTTACGAAAGGAATGAATAATGGATTTTAATACAAAAACTAATCATGCACAATTAACGATGAAATGAAATCGAAACATTAGAATTCTTAAATATTAACGAAGAAAAAAACAGCAATTTATCGAGAATGGCATAAGGTCTCTTATAACATAAAGAGGAAATCCATATTTTAAAATTTTGTATGGAATGCAATATCTGTTATCGTACCCTAGGAAATTTGAAAATATGTATGTGATAATTTCAGAACTTTCTTTATAATAATTCAATTTTGAATGCATTTTATAATGCGCTACTCATTTTTTTGCTATTATATTTGATAATAATTCAAAATTTTAATGAATCACCATTTAAACTTGTAACTTGTCAAATATTTAGCAAAGTAAAACACTCAATTAAATTTTAATTGGTGGCAAATAAAGGTCTTGCGCGCAAACCCGTCTTTATTTATGTGCATATTAACTTTTCGGATGGCTCGCGCGCACACATGCGAGGAAAATACGTGGGCACAAATCGGTTTTTATTTATTGGTTCAGTTAATTATCAAAGCAGAGGCCATGGCAGAGTAGTGCATATTTATGAGCAGAATGCACGCTAAGTGCACTTTGAGAACGCCTTATTTATTTATACGATCAAATACTTAATTGGCGACGGAACTATTAAAAAAGAAATTCTTTTAGATGTTTTAATAGAGGAATCGATTGGATCTTCGATGTGGAAATCCTTTGTTTATGAGATTTGTGGGTGCGGAATGCAGTTGTATGAATCGTCGATTGGGTTAGGTTAGTTTAGGTTGAATAGTGTCCGGGTGCGGTTGCGGGGGCGTACATCCCCTTGGGACATAACGGCTGTAACATAACGGTCGATATTGATGGTGTAAGGATTACTTTTAGAGTTAAGGAATGATTCCATGATTAATATCAATCTGCATATAAATCACAATGGTTGTTGCTACAAGTATAGTACAGGAAATGTTATGTAGCTTTTATTTTATGGGAATGATTGAATGCCGAGTACAATTCAATTTTACAAAAGGTTTCCTTGCTCATATACCAGCTATGGTTTTAGTTGGTTTTAGTTTTCATCATTGTTTGAACAAATCGGTTAGATGAATTGGATAAATGTCGAAATTTCACTATTGAAATATGTTTTATAATATCGACATCGACTCGTATGGAGTATTGTGGAAAGAGGAAAATATTGTTCGAATCATACGTTTTGTTGTCAAAGAATGCACTATTCACAAAGATTTATTTTAAAATCCATGCTGCATTCAGTTTGTTTACTTTTCAAAACGCATATGTGATATTTCAAAATGAATACATGAATTGCAATATTCAGTCTATAGGAAATAACTTCTATAAACTATAAATTAGTGAAATACTTATATTTTTTTGTATGAAGGATTTTGCTGTGCAAATTCTTAATCTGAATCGAAACGGCTTAACTTTTTTTCAATTATATCTATTTAATATTTGCAAACTTTTCTCGATTGTTATTTTATCTAGATACTTAAAATATACCATATTATCAGTTAAAATTAGTTATTTTGTACATAAATAAAACATTCATACAACTACAATGCAATTAATGATTTCAGTATGAAGTTTTGAATGAGCGTTACTAAAAGTTCATGTAATTTTAATTGGCGTAACTAAACTGGTTGTCGGTTTAATTTGAATGTTTTCCCAACATTGAATTAAATACCTGTACTTGTTCTTCTTATAATTTTAGCCTTTAAGAATTTTATATTTTTATGCAAAATATGTATAATATTATAATAAAATTATATTCTATGCATATCTTTAAATTGTTTTTGTTTCTTTAAAGAAGTGAAAATTTCACAAACATTCCATACGTTGACCTAATAAATTTGAGAAACAAAATATGGCGCTAGACAGGTTGATTAAATCTGCAAAAATAAATAAATAAATAAAATGTAATAAATGCAACTCAGTTAAAATAGTTTTTTTAATTTTTTTAATTTAATAAATTGGCTAAAAATAACGGAATTGTAGCATTTGGAGGCCTTAGAAAAAGACGCACCTCAGAGTTGAAAAATATGAGGAAATGGTTCAACCAGACAACACAATTCTTCCAACCTGCGGTAGGCAAAGTGATAATAGCCAAAATGGTTGCCAACATGCTCGCCAACGATTTTATAAACTATTAAGGTACAAAAAGAAGAAGGAAGCATTTAGAATTTTTCATAAAACACCGTGCATATTATTTTTCAGATTTTAAAGCTATACAGATGTATAAAAAAAAGTTTCAATGTTAGTAACCATCATAACAAGAAATAAAATATTTTATCACGATTTCAATCTCAATTTGTCTTGCAAGAAAGAATCTTAATATATATTTTATTGAATTAATTTTCTGATAAATATCTCTTGATTCACCATTTATATTCTTAACTCATTCACAGACTCGCTAGAAGATGCAAAATGTTGATTGATATCTGCCATGACTACTCTGAAAAGCCATCCTTCATTCCAATAACGTGCTCAAGAAAACATCCTGGAAATTCTCACTTGCTTTTCTAAACAATATTTAATAAAATTCATGCGTAACTCCAGTAGATAATTTATTATGTGTACATATATCATTTTATTTTTGTGTTATGTAAAGTCCAGTTAGTTTGTATCGTAATATCTGGATTTCTATTTGTTCTTTCCGCACATTACAGTAATATAATGTTTCGGGGCGGAGAAACGGAAAGGGGACAAAATGTTGTGCGAAGATTGAGTGGCAACAAGAGCGAGGTGGGCAGGCGGCATGGCAGGCAGGTGAACTCGCAACTTCTAAAACTGGTAACCGGTTCAAGAGAAACGATAGAGAAGGATCCTAGCAGCGTGTCAGCCTTCAATCGCCGCATTCTCCGACTAAGAATCATACCACACTATTCCAGATCCATTTATAGCACAAAATATATAAAAATATACTCCCTGCGAAATTAATTCAACAAGAATTTTTCGCTTAAATCTGCTAATTTGATCAAACTCGTAAATATTTTATTGTCTTTCAATATTTACTTGGCAGATCAATAATCTTGCACCTCATTATTGCCAGGCACACATAAATTTTACGTGTTTGCATTCATTTCCTCTCTTGTATCAAATTTAGAGGGGTGACTTTACGATTGTTAATCCTGAAAAATCGATGATTCGTTCATTAAGTCCATTTTTCTTGTCCGCCTCGCATTACAAATAGTGCGCGGAGAATATGAAAGACGCCCCACGGTTCAAGAAAATACGGTAAGATTTAGGTTCATTGTTTGATTAGGTTTATCACCCGAGTTGATTGAACCGCATTAAAAGAGACCCTTATTAACTTCGACTTTATTACCTAAATGGAAGACTTGGGGTAACTCAGACGAAAAATTGGGAAAACCTTACGATGCGATTGCACAATAATACACATTTTCACTGAAATTGCAAAAGTCTATCTTTAAGATCAAATTTACTAATTTCATTTGCGTTATAAGTTACCTTTAAGCTGTATTTCTTCTTAGTGTTGTTATTTAAGATGCGGAAACCGTTACCATATATTATTTTAATACAGCTAAAAAGGCTTAGGACTTAAAGTACTAACTCACCTTGTATGAAAAGATTACTTTAGATATTTTTAGATGATGAAAAATATTTACTCTTCCATTCGCATTCGCATTAATTTAATTTTTTTAGGTTGGCATACAACAACAACAAGCTTCATTACCATGCTATTGGGTGGATAACATAACCTGCATTGAAATTTTTCAACTTCATTATTTCTGACATTTATTTTGAAACTATTTTAGGATGGAGTATATTCTGTTACTAACACGTTTATAACATTAACACAAAAATTAATTATCCACAATTTCTTAATAAAAAAATATTCATTCATAATATTGTTGGAATGATTTATTTATTATTGTTTAAAATACATTTTCTCAATTATTACAAATTTTTAACAATTAAATGTACAAATCTTCAATTTTTTATGAGACCGTATCTTGAAGTGAATTTTTGACATCGCTTTGTTGAGTCTCTTTTATCCTTAACATATCTACAATTCATTTCTTTAATTTCTGAACTTTCTCCAATTTCATTTGAGATGTTTTGTTGTAATTTTCATCGATGTGGGAAGGTTATCAATATTTTTATTCTCCAAATTAATAGCTCTATTGACTTCACAGTGATTTTGGTTAGGAATAACTACTTTTATAACGGTCGTAGACCACATAGAAGTAAAATAGAAAACATTCCATCATTTTGCAAAACCGGTAAATATTCATTATTTTACAATGTTCCAAGTGCTTCCTTTAGATTGACACAATACAAAACAGGTTGCCATGGAGAAGTTGAAAAAGAAAATGAGAGCCGAGGCATTGTTGAAATGATTTATTTATTTTCAATTTTTACAAATT